>LOEQ01003129.1:351097-363633 GCA_001685075.1 Bramus lutescens | reverse complement strand
ATTCTTCCCCCTCCTTCTTTATCTCCCCTCTCTACTTCTCTACAAGTCTGTATGGAGCCTTGATGCAGTTTGTCCTATGCCCATTCTATGCATGAGCAAGATGTTATAAATGACAAATTTGCACTTTTAGAATCAATTATATCTCAGAATCACAGTGATTTACTTCCAAAATGGTTAAGAAAGATATACATTTTGCTGACATTAATGTTTTACGTGTATTCACACACAAATGTAAATGAAAAATCTGCCAATATTTGACTTCCATCACTTATTTTTTCACTCACAATCAAATCATATACTTAGGTACGTTTTTACCCCACGGGAAAATAACATTGAGAACTACTGATGACAGGAAGAAGAGGAAAAATGTTTGAGAATTAAATGTTTCCCCTCAAAATAGTGGACTCTTAAGAAACACTCTCTGGTGTATGTGGCATGCTAGTGTCACACATTTTGCAAAGATGGCATACAAGGTGGTATCTTCAAAAACGTCAACTAGATAGGCGTCACTGGCCTCCTGCCTGCATCAATAGCTGCCCTCAGGAAGCATAGATCTACTACATGCAAGAATGTGCTTTTTAATTTTGTCTGTGTTCTGTGCTGTTCCTGAAACTTTACTATTCTAATAATAAAACACTTAGAAATAAAAAAAGAAAGATGGACATTAAATGAAGGTATCTGACAGAACTCCAAAAAGATAGACATGCCTGTGGAAAACCACAGAAAGCTATCCTATGTCCTATTGCATACAAACACACACCTGAACACATATGATTATGTGTGTAAACTAGAACACTCACACATACATATTCAAACTAGAGTACACACATGAACATACACACATGTAGAGAAAGAGACAGAGAAAGAGAAGAAAAAACTGTGAACAGAAGCAAAGCGACAAACAGCAGGCAATATAAAACTAAAGAGCCTCAGTGCTCAATTCTCTTTGTTATTCATGATCATATGTTTTTGTGCTCATTAAATAAGAAAAGTCTAAGAAAACACAAACTATTGAAGCAGGAAGTTTTGGTGTCTGAAGCTGAGAAAACACTAACAACATTACATCCTGGATCCTACTAATGCATTTCTGAAGCTGTATTTTCTTCCTGTTTTGCAGATGGTGACATGACTTGTCTATTTAAGTGTTCTAGAAAGGTTTCTCTTGTTTATATCTGTGGGTGTTAATTAATATAATCACTGTCTTTAAAGTTTCTTACATTAATAGTCTCTGGTCAAACAGTTATCACTATCTCCTTGTAAAATATTTCCATTATAATATTAAAAACGCTTTTTTATTTTATCCTGCAAAATTGAATTCACCACAACTTCTTATAGCAACAGCATCACTTCCCCTCCTCTACGGCCCACAAGGCATTTATAGTCACTTAGTTAACAAATTGTCCTGATTTTGTCCCCACAGTAGCTTTTATGTGAATCTCTTGTCCTCACAACATTCATTCCTCTGAGCTTGCCTGGAGTTGTTTTTAACTAGTTTCCTGCTTAATTCTCAACCCAGTACAGTCTACTCTGTATTTGTATATCATACTGAATTTTAAATAGGATCATCAATGCTTTGCCATTTAGGAAGACAGAGAAAGAGCATTCTGGAGAATTCTCAAAATGTATTTGTGTAAAATAATTTTCATCTTATTATTGAGTTATGCAAATTTATCTTAAATTAATATTGTTTAATAATTTTATAATTTTAATAATCTAACTCTAGCAAAAGTATTTTACTCTGTAATTTGTATTTCTTTTTTTCTTTTTCAAACTTTGGCAAAAATAGAAAAGATTTTATGACATTTCTAGCACAATAGTATTTAGGTAATGTTTTCAAAGCAGATGCCATAACTCTTAGAAACATATTATTATTATAAAATGCTCAGATGAAAATTAGCATAATTATTGTGACTTTTCAAAAGAATTAAGAGATACAGCAGAGTTCTCAACTACTTAAATTTAAATGTATATGTTGTTTGAAACGGAAAGTGGCAACTATATTTAAATTTGCTTAATTTTGGAATGCTCATACTTGAGATAATTTGATAATCTTAGTCTCTGAATGTGTATTTGAATATGATATGCAATCAAATATTAAATATATATATATTAAATATAATATTTAAGTTAAACATAAGGGGACATAAGACTTTAAGGTTGAAACATTGTTTTGACTCTCCCATGAGCATATTAGGTGGAATACAAATATCTTATTTTGTGTTATAAGGAGATTGTGCAGGTTAAGACTTTTATTTTCAAGACAGACATAGGTTGAACCCTGTTTTAGCAATATGTGATGACCTGATAATTTTTCCAAACTTTTCACTATACTCACTTTCAAAATTAGATTGGTCTACCTACTAAAAGAGATTAAAATGGAAAACTATACAACCTCTCAATAAATTTTATTTATTTATGTTATATTACTATCACTCTTCAAATGGCATCTCTGATGGGAACAAACAAATATGAAACAGTTGAAGACATGTTTAAATATATTTTTGAGTATCAGCTGAATTTCATTGTCACAATGATACTCATAATGTTATAATCATTATAAACTGAGATGACTCCTGAACATATAATGTCAATAACCCACTAAGTAAGCAGCCTCTCTTTCTTATTTTCATATCTAAAGCTAAATTGTATAAATATCACAGGTAAAATTAATTTTAACTCAAATCAAAGAAAAATGAGTATTAAGAAAGTTATTAAATAATTGATATGACACTTCAAATATAAAATTAACTTGCTTTCATTATCAGTTAAAGGACAATTGAAAAATAAAAGGCAAAACAAAATTTAAATACTTCTATAAATCCATGCTTATTTTTACTTAATAGAACTCTTATACAGTTTCAAAACCTTCAACAAAGTAACTAATCAATAAACAACTTTTGAAGCTTGTATTTATTTACACTGTAAAAGGCTGAGCTAGAGAAGCAAATGAAGTAGGTAAACACATGTAATCGAATGGTAAAACATCTCATCTTACTGTGATTTACCACCAAGGACTCCAGGTGAAGATGTTGAAGTGTGTCTTTCTACAAGACAATTTTCCTTATTCACATCCCAGATAATCTCACTGCTCTAAGATAATTATTAAAGAAAGTACCATACACAATGGGTAAATGAGTTTTATGAGGATATAATTTGATACTAAATAATATGCTATCAATTAAAAATCTGAGAATAATAATTTTAGAAAGCTTATCCTTCTTGGATCATACTGCGGATCTTGCACTAAACATTTTGTCTTTGTTTTCTCAGTCAAACCTCACAAAAGCATTCTTATATAGGTGGATTCTTCTTCTTCTTTTAAACTGTTAAAAGTAAGAACAAAGACTTAAAATAATTGCTTAAGGTTGCAAAAGATTGAGACAGAACAAAGATGTTAAACAAGACAAGCTAACTATAGACGTCATATTCTAATCTGCTAAAAATTCTAATGAGACAATATTAATTCTCAATTCAATTTTCCTAAATATTATTTAGTATGAATATAGGTCTAGATTTACCCATGTAGGAGTGGATCTCAAAGTGAGGATGGATTGATTAGTGCAACTGCTAAATGGAACAGTTGCAGAAAACATATTTTCAATGTACATTTGTTGTTGCCGTTAATTTGAGAGTTTGCTTCTGTGTGCATGGGTGCTTTGCCTACATGAATTTTTGTACAATACATGCATACCTGATGTCCAGAAAAAGAGAAGATGATTTCAGAGCCCCTGAAACTGGAACTATATGTATTTTTTAGTTACTCTGTGACTGCTCACAATCAAATCGGGGTCCTCCAGTAAAATAGCAAGTCCTCTTAACAATTTAGCCATCTTTCTAACTCTCCCCTATATTTCTTATTTATAATTCTGGTTTTATTCTGTTTTCTACACATACCATTCATTTACTTTATGATAATTATATTGTAAAATTAATAAGGTAATTTTACAATTAGATGATGAATTTTCTAGATACACTTCAAGCTTAGATAATATGAAATGCCAAGCTCAGAGCATCAAAAGAGTATACACATGAAAAATTAATCTTAGGTGACTATATGGGCAAAAATTAGACAAATCTAGTTGATTCTAAAGTGCAACTTCATTTAGTTTAGTTTGTTTTGATTTCTTGCTGTGTGGAAATGTTGACATGTACTTCTTTTCTGGTGTCTCTCATTTATTTCTGTTGTGTAACTGTACTGATCATGTTGCTCAGTACAAATTGGTCTGCCTCCTGAAAGACAGAGCCCTCCAGGTAGTCATTCCATTTGCAAGTCTAAAACAATATTATATTTTACAGAAGTTAATGGAGCTGTAATGCCTCATCCTTTCTATCTTCTTGAATATAAAATCAGACGTGAGCTTCCCTGTAACATGGATGAAGAAACTGATTTTTACACAAACTAGGGCACAATTTTGTATGGCAATTATAAGTTAGTTTAAGCATTTGTACTTTATAGTCTCCTGTAAACCATAAACAAATAATTATAAAACCTTTTGATGAAGTCTAAACAGGTCTCAACTTAAAAGACATGGTCTGCTTCTATTCAATTTCAGCCAGTTTGTGTAATTCTATTATGCTAACAAAAGAATATTATGCTTATGTAATAAAACTTATAGCCCTTGCATGCGGGTTCAGAAAGATTATCATTTAAAACACATGCTTTGTTTGGTTTTTAGGTTTCAAAACTATGATGAGAAGGACACAGTGATCTGTCTGCAGTAGTTATTTGAAGATTTTAGCAACAAAATAAAAACAAATGTTATACACTCAAAATTTGAAGTACACTAAAAATAAGTGATAACTTAAATTTGACACGGCAATGGTTAAATATTTTAGAGGCAATAATTTTCCAAGGCATCATAATATATTTCTCACTAGCAAAGCACCTTGTTATAAGTAAGCTATGGAGAACATTATTCTGCCTGGCTTCTGGTATTTAATCTTTTATTTACTCCTCTTCAGTGATCTGTAAAATAGAGATAATATTATCAATGCTGTTTGCTTTACAGATTTATATTGGTGAAAAAGAATGCATGAAAATACCCTTAACTATTTAATGGATAGCGAGGCAGAAATAAATGGGGCATAATTACTGAGACAAGAGCCTGGGGTTGAACAAAATGTGACCTCTGAACTGTGTCCTTGTCAAAGACTCAATATAGTGGACTTATAATAATAAAATACTTTTTATGCTTTTTCTTATTAAATACCCTTAGTAGGGTGGCTAATGTATTTTTTAAATTGGTGACTTTATAATGAACTATTGACCTATAAAATTTTGTCAGTTTATGATAAAATGTGGAAATTCCATAAATTCTACATGATAGCAATTTATATCCCACAACAACGAGAATAAAAAGGTCTTCAAATGTATAAGCAGAGCTTGAGGAAAAGACAAAAGAGCTCATGATTAAGTTCTTAGGTATACCAATGAAGTTAGCAGATGAGAAAATGCTAGCGGAGACAGAAAATAACTGTAAAGCAAACAAAGAAAGCATTTCCTAAAAGGGCAAATAATCCTCCATTAAGTAAGGTGCTCTCTTTGGTGTGCAATAGATGAAAAATAAAGAATTAACCATTGGACTTAATGGTGATAATTTTGGGAGAAGCCTAGTGATTAATCATAGATTATCCATAAAACATAATTTAATAGCTCTGAAACAATGTCACAAAGATACAACAAGATTTAGTTACGAGGACTGGTAACTGAAACGTGTCGAAGAATATTGGAGGAAGGGTTACTCAAGAGATATTATGGCTAGGTATTAAATGCTTCTCCAGAGCCGTTGTATGGAGTATTAGTCACTAGTCTGTGGAATCACAGATATGTCATGCACCTTTAGAATGTGAGACCAAGGAAAAGAGTAGAATGAAGGAAGGAAGCCTTTAAAGATGAGGTTGTTCATTGCTCCTCTCTTCTGTGTGCTTGTTTGTTTGTTTTTCTCAGTCACCTTTCATGATCATCACAAGCATGATGTTCTGTCATATAGACTCAAAGTCATAGAGAAAAGTTGACAAACTGGGACACTTTTGACAATGTGAGTGAAAATGAATCTTTTTTAAAAGTATGATTGCATCATTTCTGTCACTCTTGGTTTTCCTTGGTTGAGTGGAGTTCTTTGTGGAGGGTTGAGCTCTCCTGATCCTTTCACACCAAACCCCAGGTTAACTCAAGACCCTGTGGTGCCTAAGCAGGAATCAACAAGAGTCAGGACTAACCTAAGAGAAGGCTTGCTGATGAATAACTGTAAGGTCAATCTAGAAGTATATTATATATTGATTTTTGCTTTCGCTATTTTAAGAGTAATGGAAAATTAAGAAAATACATAGTTATACTATAGAGGAAAAACAAGTATAAATTCCATTTTGGAAAATAATATAAAATAATATCTTTTTAAAAATAATTCCACATTTCATATTAGCTAAAAAGTCAAGAAATGCTCCTAAAGTACTTATTGTTTATACTACTAAACCTCATCTATGAAAAAATAAAGACATCTCATAGTATTTCAACACTACATTCAGGGTGTAGAAAACCATGGCACACATTAGTTAATGAAGGTAAGAATAGCTGCTAAGTGATATTTCTCAAAAACCTACATATTTAATTATCATTCTAATTAAGTTCTATGCATAGAAGGATAATTATAATTCTGTATACTCTTAATCTGACATCTATTCAGAATGAGATAATTTTTAAGTTCATTGCCCATCCTTGTCAGGTATTGAGTTTACTTTGTATAAGTGTGTTATTCAGATATAAAACTATTGTAAGGTTTTGATTTAATAATCATGAAGTATTTTATGAAGTTATCTTCCCCCAGATTCAAAATCATCTTGGGAAAGTATGTTGTGTCTTCAGGTTGCACAACAAAAGTTACAGACTATTCATGAAATAGTTTCAGAATTATAAATATATAAGTTTACCACAGTATATTCAAAGGAAACTCAAAAGCAGGGAATTGTCTACACATGACAAAACATGTATAACTTCCCCTAGAGACATATAGTGTTTCTGTGCAATCTTATTTTGGGCTCTTTAAAGAATCAAAATTGTTTCCTTAGCAAATAAAAAATGCTCTTTATCAATGGAATGTTTTCACAAAACAGTAGTATGATGTAGATTTAGGTTAACTCTAACTAATGTAACAAAATTTAAAACTCATTACAAGCTTTGGGGTGTGTTGAAAATGACTTGGGCATTTCTGTTCAAATGTTGTTTAGTACATCATTTCCTATGGTTCACATGGACAAAGGTCATTTCTGCAAAAAAAGTCATTTCATGACTCTATATGTTTTAAATAAACTTACATACTTAATGAGCATTTTTCTTGTTTAATTCAATCAGCATATTTTCTCTTACCCATATTTTCACTATTTATATATTGTCTTATTAATACTGCAGAAAGATTGGAAAATTCAAGTTAATAAAATAAATTGATTTTTTAAGAGAATCCTCAAAACAGAAGGAACTATAAAATTTGAAGCCTAATTTACACCAAAAGAACATTATGGAAAGCCATAGTCATTTTATTTTACAATCACAGGAAATACATTTGTGATATAACATTTGACTCACATATAATTATTATCTTTTAGCTTCCCAAGTATTTTTTTTTATTTAGGCCTTAGTCAAAAGTAAAGACTATATAATGTATTTTGTAATTAAATTAAAAAAAACTTTAATGGACATATCAGTCTCAGTCATTTAGAAAAAAAAATTGGATGCAACTTCTAACATGAATATATGTTTATAATCTACTAAAACAGTGTGTGTTAAATTTTTGTATAAAATCACTTCAGGGTAATAAGAATAACTGCTGCTGTCCATTAAGTCTTCTATCAGGGAAGTTTTAAAGCATAAACAAGTGAAGGTTGCATTATTAGTTTTATATTGTGCTATTAAATTTTGACCTGTTCTCATTTACATGTTGCAGTAAATATTGAACAATCGGAATAATGGTGATTTGGTTGGTTGTTGAAAATTTTCTTCTCTACTAATTATCTTTTTTTTATTAAAAATTTCCACCTCCTCCCCTCCTCCCATTTCCCTCCNCTGAATCCTGGGGTAGGTTGATCCCAAATTTTCTGAGAAACCGCCACACTGATTACTAATTATCTTTTATGGTAGATTTGAGTAAGAAAATTAAGTACCATCAAAGTAATCAACAATTTTTAAAGTGGCAAGGAGATAAACACTATAATACATCTGAACTGATAAAGTTTAGATAAATTTAGCATGATTTCTTTTCTTTTAAAGTTGTCTGACTGTATGAGCCTCATAAATATGTTGTGCAAATATATATGGTATATATATTTTAATAAATATATTGCAATCAGGATATATTTTAATAAAAAGTAAAAGAATTTTAAAATAAAAATAAATTACCTGCAAAAAGTAAAATAATGCAATTATTGAAAATTTGCATAAAATCCAAGTTAAATTCATTGCAATGAATGCATTATTAGACAGAACGTTAATTTTGGAAAATAATACACATTATAAATGTAATGCCAAAGCACTAAGCTGTAAGAACACACTTGAAAGCAAATTAACAATTGCTTAAATATTATAAAAATATCAGATAGAGTGTGAGACAATCTTCTCTTGGCAATTTTACGCAGAACAAAGAGAAGTCATGTAAGAAGATATTAAAATATGGATTTTTTATTCAGTACTGTGACATATCATACTCCAGTCAGTACTTCTTACAATCACTGTTTTTCCTTGAGTTGCTGAGGTTCATATGCAAAGGACAGATATGAGGAGTAGTAGTGAACAGTTTTCTGGTAAAATGATTTTGCATCTTCAGCTAGTTTTACCTCAGAAACAAATGCATTATGAATTACATTGCTATATGAAGTAGAATAGACAAATATAATTGATATCTGGGCTCAATAACGTAAAGTAACACCATTAATTACAAGTATACATCTATTGATAACATCTCATTTTCTAAGGAATTTGTTAAAAAGTCTATGTAGTCTTTTGTTATCTATAAATATAATAAGCTTTTTTATTCATTTGATATCATGGAATAACTTAATCTTCAATAGCAGAAACAAATTCATATATTTTTCACTAATATATTTTACCCCAGTGAGCACCATAATAAAACTCAGCCTGTTAGCTTCAATAATATATCAGTAATATAATATTGCATCAATAATGAAATTTTTGTTTTAGTATGTGGATGAAATGACTTACATTTTCCAACATTGATTCCAAAGTCTTGTTTAAGTGACCAATTATCTTGATCTAAAGTGTATAATGGCTCAATTTTTCTAGTATAGGCCTTTAGCTTTTACTATATATTGATCACCAGCATAATTGTTCTCTTCCTCCTGTTCCTTATCCTCCTGTTTTTCTTTTGGCTGTAAAGAACCTTAGAGACTAATCATCCTCTCCTTGGAAGTCTGCTGTTTGCCATCAGATCACTCAGGCTTTCAAACTACTGGATGAGTTCTCGTACTAAAGTCAGAGTTTCATGTCCCTATATTATCCACCACAATTCACTGTTCTTTTGCTTGCCCAATGAACCCCATTGCAACACTTCCATCAAGAAACTTAGACCTAATTTCTTTTTTTATTGAATTTTATTGAGCTCTACATTTTTTCTCCACTCTTGTCCCTGACTTCATTCTCTCAAATTGATTCCTCACATCAGTACCAATAAATAAGTTCCCATTTAAAACAGTTTCTTTGTTTAGAACTCAGCTCTATACCCATTTTATCTAGCATCTTTATCCTCATCAGTCTAAACAAGCATTGGACGTTCTTGTCCAGACAGGCAATATCTTTCTTCTTTATCTTAATGGGCAGACATTTCTGTTCCCAAGGTCCTCTCAAGAGTTCATTTCCTGAGATCCTGGTTTCTCTCACGTGTTTGAAGAGAATTATTCTAGGAGCTTTAATGGGGCACAGTTATAGGGATGTTCAGTGTCCTTGACAATTTTATAACCATTTGACTTACACATGTATGATAGTTTTGATGTCATCTTATATTTCAGTACACAAGATTTATCTTTAACAAACAGTGGCCGTGTTTGTTTCTGAAACCTCTGTGTAATTGAACATGCATTTGGGCATGCCACTTTTTCCTGTCTTAGGTGATTTATTTATCCCCAGGAAAAAAAAAACAAAAATAGAAAGACTTTCATCTTTCATTACTAAATAAGAAGTTATGTTACATATAGAAAATTCCCTACCTGTACCACTACTATGTTATATAATTTCAGATTAAAAATCAAATATCTATGCTACTCTATTTTTTCTTTCATTCTCTGAAGAAAAAATTGAGATCAAAGGACATATAACTTATTTTTAATATGTATAACATATACTAAACATAGAAAAATGTAGGGAATTTTTTAATCAAAGCAAATATTTTTTAATTATTCTCCCTGAAGCATTTGAAGGTCATAAATTCCATCTATATTAAATATCCTCAGTAAGCAGAAATCAAGCTACTGCAGTTGATTCTTTTAGCAGTATCTAGCATTTTCACTTCATGTTTCTGTGTTGCATAATATAAGAATATCCATTATCATATGTATGCTTTAAAATCAGTCTCTTGATTTATTGTATCATTGTATTTGCCTTCTTGTAGGCCGTGAACATTTACTAGGATTAGCTCTGGGAACGTGGTTCTTATGCCAAGTTACAGGCATTTGCCTACAAAAATCATCTTTTACATTCAGTGAGTAGATTTCACCTCATAAAGCATGCTATAGATTTTATGCAGCCATCTCTTTCTGTATACATTAACCTTTCTCTAGATCTATATCAAAAGCTATGACAAAAAATATTCTACATATGTCTGTAATGACAGTGATCAGGATGTTGTCACCTCCTCAGCCATGATCATCTGAAAGCACATTAAAATCAAACACAAGGTAATTGGTGAGTTAAATTGAACGTTTTCACTAACCTCTCACTACTTCAGTTTTAAACTTTTTCATATTATTTTTAATTATGGTATTACTGAGAGTAATAATGCATTAACAAATCTAAAGCATAACCAGAAACTGAAGGCGTTAAGTTATAAACAATCCCACACTGGTTCGTAATTATAATTAATAGAATAGTTATTTATTTAAAGGTGAAAAAACTTACAGATCACCGTCCCAGACCACAGCCCTCTGCGCAATCAGGAAAGGAGCCTAGTCACCGGAAGTAGAGCTGGAAGCCAGAGAGAGAGCGCAGGGCAGCTGCTGCTTTTTTAAAGAGAGAGACACCATGCACCAATGGGCTGGTATCTCAGCGNNGGGCTGGTATCTCAGCGGCTATTGGCTGAAGGAGCGGAAGGAGCTCCTACAACAAGAAACCTCATGAAACATGTTTTTGCAGACTAATCCATTAGAACGGTGTTAATTTATTATAATTACTCTTATGTATGTCTTAGATATTCTATACAAAATGTATCTTTTCCATACTAAACACTAGTCACTTACAATTAGAATTTTATTGACTCAGTTAGCAATCTTGCAATAGTCGTCCTTATGAAGATAAATGAATATCTGTAGCACACATATAAACCTTCCCAGTGGAGCTTATTACAGCATATTTTCTGAATCTGGTCTTGCAGCATATATCTATTTGGGCCATCATGCCTGGCTAGAACATCTCTTCAGTTCCTACCCACTACCTATATTTCACAAATTGTTTTAGTTAAAAGATGATATTTTTCTGAGTTTATTTCCACCAGACTGCCTAGTATATAAGTATTTCATTAATCCAGTTCTTTCTATAATGCAAATGAATTCTATTTTTCTACATATATCTATTTCTGCAAATTTATGGAATGATTATTTTTCAGCCCTTGTGTGGTTTATGTAAATAACAATAATTAAAAACCTGGAATCTTCATCTTTGCTCCCAGTGGTATCCCACTAACCTTTTACTGAGCTTAAAACGTTTCTATCTATTGCTGACTTATTTTTTTCCTTTCCTACTGGCAATTTTAAGCCAACTGTGCTCTTCATCTGATTTCCTGACTCTTCCTTGACTTAAGATTCATTATTGAAATGTATCAGATACACTTTGAAAATGTCAGTGTATTTACTTGCATTTACTAAGAAGTGGGGCTTTGCAGCTAACTCAATATTGGAGCGGAATTTCAAGCAGTATGCTTTCCACACATCCTTTTTATGTGCAACACAGGAACATAATGCAGATGATCTCTACTATCTCCAAAAATGCTCATACTGCATAAGGGCGTTTGTCTCTATCATTTTAAAGCAGAATGTTAATATTTTCATTGAGAGCTATTTTTTTTCCTCATTGAAACTTTAGCAGTTTATACAGAGCTACAAGAGACCCATAAAATTTGTCTCTATACTCCTACTTCCATAATGGCCTGTGGGTAATTTAATCTGTGCAATTCAGGTTGTTATTGATCTTGGTATAAAAAGAATTCACAACCTCCCTCTGTGTAGGGAAGGCACCATTTGTAGAAGGAGAGCGGTGGGCCTGCTTTTTGTCCAGCCCGGCTCCTGCATGGCTAGCTTATACCCCGAAATAACAACATACAAAT
>LOEQ01003129.1:323420-343407 GCA_001685075.1 Bramus lutescens | reverse complement strand
ATAGATAGATAGATAGATAGATAGATAGATAGATAGATAGATAGAGATGATAGACAGACAGACAGACAGACAGATAGACAGACAGACAGACAGACAGACAGACAGACAGACAGACAGACAGACAGACAGACAGATAGATAGATGTGAGTGTGTGTGTGTGTGTGTGTGTGTGTAAGAGACAGAGGGAAGGAAGGAAATAGAAAGACAGACAGACAAACAGCTATCTTCAAACTTGAAATTTGACAACTTCAATGTGATAGTTCTCATCTCCAGGTTTGTAAAACTTAGACAAAGTCCAGAGAATGACATTAAGTCAGACTCTCAGTGATAAAACAATGGAAGGATTTATGGTATGATGGATATCTTCACAGAAAACTAGCAGATAATAAACTCAGGGAAGGCTTTTATTTGTCTCTTTTTTACACATGTGTGCTCGCACATGTGTGTGAGCTTTCATGCATTGTCACCCACACACATTTGAGGATTTATATTTGGATTATGATTAAAAGGTTTTCTTGTTACACAGGAGGAGTGAAGGTAGGGAATAACATTCACCAGTGTAACCGATCTACAGAGTCACCTATACCATCTAACCAAACTTTCCACATTGACATAAAGTTGCTCCATCTGTGCGAAAAACAATAGCCTTATATATTTTTAATTCTAAAATGAAAATGTTGAACATGAATTATGTAAGTGTATAATTAAAATTATAGAATAGTTGTATAAAGATTTTAGGCCTTCATTCACTGAGTACAAACAACAACTTGGAGGACATTGGAGAATTAAGGACTACAAAGAAAATCATTATCTAAAACAGAGGTTTGCAAACAAAGCATATTGAAATAATACAGCATACAATCTCTAGGAGCCATGGTTAGCTAGTGCCTCACTTGTTATATACAAATAAAACATGTTTACTGAGATGTTTTTATAATGCAGCTACAAAAGTAGGCAGATCTGTTTCTCATGGTTGGTGATATTGTTTTACTTTTTAACATGACAGAATTTGTTTAAAAAGAAACAAAAGAAATATAAAACCACAGTGCTTCCAGATATAGTGGAAGCTGTCCTACATACAACAGGTGCTTAGTGTTTATACCATAGTCCAATGTGGTTAAAAAATATTGAGTGCTGTAGTTATTAGAAAAGAATCAAGACAGCCCTGTATTCAAAAACATAAGAAAGAGACCATTATAAAATGACACTGGTGGAGACAAAGAATTGCAAGAGGAAAGGAGAATGTCTGATCTCTTGCTGTGCCAAGGAGATTTTCAGACAGAGTTAGGATGGGAAAAGAAAGAATGATTTGCAACCAACTATCAGGAAATTTGGTACAGTGCCGTACCATACATAATCCTACTAAGAACTGCTTGCATTTCTCTTTCCATAACGTCCAGCGTTGATACACACATACTCATCACACACAAAAAAATGCCTGTTTATCGAGAACGTATAAAAGCCAGTCTCTTTGAGAGTTGACTTCTCAATTATTGTCTACTTCTTGTTTAGAGCTGGTATGAACCTAGGGACAGCTTAATTAAAAGAATGTGGCTTTGGAAAAAGGAAAAGCAACATGTATTCTCAGGGATACACCACACCTTCATACCATGGTTTCATAATTATCTCTCATGGGGATCTCACCCTGGGAAGCATACTATGCCTTGAGTATCAATCTACATTTTCCTATTTTTTTCATGTATACTAGTATCTAAAAAATCCTAGTAACTTTACATGAACATTTTGCAAAATTTACCAGAGTTTTTCTCTTTAATAACAAAATAGTAAAAAAAGGAAGTTTTTCACTCTATTTTGTGGGGTAGCATTAAATTGGAGAGGGTGTGTATGTGCACATGTATCTGTTCTAAGCATTTATGTTGAAGTTTGGTATCAATATTGTTGTTTTCCTCTGTAATTCTCTCTTGGGGGCTGTGGAAGTTGCAACAGGTGAAAACTAGTGTTCAGATGTCAAGCCACCAGAGGAATGATTCTCTGATGGAGGAGAATCCCATCCAGGTAAGACCTATGATGCACCGACTCTGGACACTGCTGCTCCTGTTTGTAAATTCACATTTGCTAAAGCAGATAAGATGTCTCCCCAATACCTGCACTGCAGTGTATATTTTCATATGGTATGTAGATTTAATCTCATGATTGCTTCTCAATCTTATGGGTGCATGTATCCATGAATGCTCAAGAAGATGACTTTTGATTAAGCTGTATTTTTTGACATATAAAAAACACACTAGAATATGCTTCATAACTGGTTCTATTGTACCATGAGGACTATAAGACACTAAAAAGTCTGCTATGTTTCTTTTAACCAAACTATACATAATTATTTCCTTTTTACCTCAGAGAAAGTTCAAATTAGACTGAATGTTTCTGTAAATGGATCATCAGTTAAAAACTTTACAGATATGCACAATGTCAGAGTTGTGGATGTCTAACCAAAGTTATTAACACAAACAATCTAAAAGATATGTCTATTCTTCACTTGTCAAATATGACTGATGAAAACCTATGTCTCGCAGCTTGTCTCACCAGGCACTGTGCCTCCAGCTTCTGAACACAGTCTTACATCAGAAACCTTGAAACCTTAAGTAGTCATGGTACACAATTGGACTCCTTGCTTCCCCAAGGAATGTACTATCACCAATGAGATGGAACTCTTTTAATGTTTTTTTTTCTTATTGCCTCAAGACTCCTATAAAAAATGTTTTTAAGCTAGATGAAAAACAGATGCAAGAGAGAACTGGAACAGAATTGGAAGAGAGAACTTGAAACAAAGAAAAAGTAGAAATAATTATAACTTAGAAGAAAAATAGATAAATTAAAAGCATGATCAGAACAGCATGTGTGTGAATTTATTCCATACCTGTCAGGCAAAATAGCCTTAATTCAGTTTAACTATAATGTGGATTATTTCTTCCAATTCTGGTAGCAGCTTTGAGAGTTGATCTTTCAGGCTATTAATAATTCTTCATCTCTCCTTCTGTTGTGTGACAAGAAAGCTAGCTAAACGTGGAATTCATGGTTTTGCCTAGATTGACTGACCACTGCTCCCAGGATTGATCTGTCTCTGATTTTCAGCACTAGGGTCGAGCTGTCAAGCTTGGCCCTTTATCTGAGTTTTGAGAGACAAACTCAGGCATTCATTTGTGTGTGGCAGGCACGGAATGCACTATAAAATCTCCAGTCCCTATATTCGGAATTTCTCTTAGTCCAACAAACTTACTGCTGTTACCACATCTTTCTGCTTTCTAAATGTCTTTTAATGTGATTAATATTTAACAAATGCTGGAGTAGAGTATTGATAATTTAGTCTGTATATAATTTCAACTCATCTTGTACAATGGAAATCTCATGGGAGACAAAAATTGTTACTGAAAATGAACAGTAAATTTTGATTGACCGAAAAGCAGATAATTTTTATAATAAGTCAGTTGCCCAGTTCTACAGATTAGTCAAACAGGGTGTTATTAATACTAATTCTCTGATACCAACTGAGTGCCCAGTATTGAAATGATTCTAGGTCCTAACTGAAGATGGCCACAAACACATATTAGGATTCTAGTGAATGACACTGCCTCTATTTCAGATGCCATGATGTGTATCTGACAACTGTATGCTTTTTAAGCTAAGTATCCAAAGCATTCTTTAAAATTATTTCTGGTATCACAACCTGAAATTACTTTCATGATTCATTAAAAATCAATGATTATAGTTTTATTTTGAGAGACGACACAGAAGCTGCCAGATCAAGTAATTTAGTATTAAAAGCTCTTGGGAAAGTTTGGCACAGAACTAGTTTCTTTCTGAACATACCACTCTGTACCCAAACACTTATGTTTTTACCAAAGTGTGGGTCTAACTAACAAAATGATTCGCTCTTTTTGTTACACAAATAAAGCAAAACAGAAGCTATGAATCTGAAAGAGAGCAAGGGAAGGGAAGATATATGGGAGTGTTTGAAGGAATGGAAAAAAGAGGGAAATGATATAATTATATTGAACGTATCTATATGAAAAACTAACCTCTAAGTTATACTTCTTTGGCAAGGCACCTTGCATAATGTAAAGGTTGTCATTTATAATAACAGGATTTCCTTTCATGAAACTTAAACTTTCTCTTTCTCTCTCCTTCTTTCTTTCTGCTTAAATCATGTGATAAGAAAAGATTTCATCTCTAATCTTAGATCATCTTGAGCCTAAGGCAATAATGAGCTCCAATCGTGAATTCTGGTTCCTCCAGACCATCATCTGCAGATGTATACCTACTAGTTATCCCAGTGTCAGAACAGGGGATGCCAGAATGCTCCTATTCACATTTACTCCATCTTCCTATCACATGTTTTATGTGTGTGAGTTAGGGGTGGGCAAGTGGATGTGTATAAGTGTTTGTGTTTAAAGCTGTCTTTGAAAGCCAGATTTGATTGTATTGGATTATATTACGATTTTATGGTAATCACTATTTAAAATGAATTGCCTATATTGTGGAGGGAGTCTGAATCTTATGTTCGTTCACCATTGCAAAGAAAGAATCACAAAAAATTTATTTGCTCCACATACCACTCTCCTTTCTACTTATGTGAAAGTCTCTGATGGTAGTAAAACCTCCACGACTGGCAATGAGCGGAAGTAGATGTCTGCCACCAACCTTTTGCTGCTATTTCTTTCTAATATCATTTTTTCATAAAGAAGAGAACATAAAAAGATATTGAACAATATAGAAATTGAGCACTGGGGAAACAAAAGTAAAGCCTGAAGTGTTTATATTAGTCATTAAATATTACTGAGATTAAATATTTCAGCAAGTCTGTGCATTTTTCAATATTATTTTATTCCTTTCTTAGCTTCAAATTTTCTTGTTTTGTTGCCTGAGAGTGCCATACATGAGTATTATGATTTTATCAAATTCGTCACTCCATTCCTTCATTTACAATGTCTCCTGTATGCTTCACCACAATTTTCTGGTCCACATTCATGTGTTCTGTTTTTAAACCCATTGATTCACCTACCACAGTCTGTATTACATGGTGTAGGGACATCTGCTGGAACACGGATTACCTCTCTGGGACTGCATCTCTGAACAGAATTGATCATCCTTACTTTAACAGTCATCGTTGACAATAGTTTCTAAGCTAGGGGTGGGACTTCATTACCTCTTCTCATTCATGCTAGAACTTCACTGGGTTGATCTCATCCTTTGCATGTAGTCACAGCTACTGTGAGTCCATATGTGCAATTTGTCATGTACGGCAGATACGTTTTCCTCTTTCTGGCTCTCACAATATACATAGCAAATTTCCAACTATTTCTCTTGGCTTTTGAAATAAAAACATGTAATGTCTATAGCTTCCAATTTCTAGATGGTCACAATTTTTAAATATCTCTGAAAAATAAGCATAATACTAAATATTTACTTCCTATGTCAATTTTTGAGAGTATGATTTTAAAATTATCCACTTATTCTAATATAAGTTACAATATTACTAAAACACTTTAAGAAACCAAAGTCAGACACCATCAGTTCTGTCGTTTTAGTTTCTTTTTGATTTTGGTAAAGAGTTTTGACACAGGGGATTTACTTGATAAATGCTATAAACCTCTAGTGGTATAAAATGAAGCTTTTCATGTGACCTGTAATTTCTTACTTTGGAATTACATATACTTAATATTAGGTGTTTCTTTTTCTTTAAGATTTGTTATTAATGAAATTTGTTTAATTAATAGAAAAGAAAGCTACAATATTATATACATTATAATTTGCCAATAAGAAGTTCTAGCTATTTCATACAGTCAGCCTTGTTTCAATATATGATATAAAATATTTGAAGACTTTATATGTTAAATTAACATATTTTAAAACGTTTTTTAAATTCCATCTATCATGTGACACTTAACCCAGGAATGCTGCTTTTGAATGAAAGTTATATGCCATACTACAAAACTATATATATATATATGAAGTTGAGTTAGCAAAAATATGATTATTCATTTTTTATTTTTATTATGGATTATAGTTGACAAAAAATGAGAAAACAAGAAGAAAGCATAGAGAATTTTTATCATGGTTATCTGAAAAAAAGTTTTAAGATGGCCATTTTATGCTCAAGTTTTTTAACACCTGTAGTAAAATTAAGAGTTTTGTGAGACCACTTCCTGTCCAGAAAACCATGGGTGAAAGAATAAAGTTATTTTTCTTCTTTTTTTTAAACACCAGTTTCTTTGTTCTTCTAAAATCTATCCTCTCTGTTCCAAAATTCCTCTTACTACCACATGGCTTATATAGCCATAAAGACACAATTAGTATTTCCCTGGCAATAGGAAGGATACCATGCATTTCTCACATTTTGATGAAGATTTGGAAACCACAACTCATGCTCAAAAGCCTGTCTCTTGTTTATATATCTCTCTTGTTTCTCCCCTTGTATTCCCAGCAAGCTGAATCATAGTTGTGGTCTACCCTTTGAGGCATTGTTTTCTGTGTCACAACAGAACGTCCATCGAGGTGATGTTTTAAAAAATGAAAAAGAGGAGAAGTAGCTCTGTCTATTATTAATAGAAGTTGAGTCAGACATTAGGGGGAAGTTGAATTAACAGCAATGAGTTGATAAGAAAGAGTTCTGTAAGTCTTAGAATCTTGCAGTTTTATTCTTTAAGCTTATTGTATAGAGAAGAGAGTATCTGGGAGATGAAGTACGAGAGTGAAGTGTGAATCCAGATACTGACGGAGAATTCAAAATTTAATCGTTTGATTTTGTTGGAAATTCCTCAATGAACTTCTCAAAATTAGGACTTATTTCAAAATTATGACTTCAGAATTATGGCTTAAAAGACTGTTCTAAATAGTGGTGTTTATTTCACCTAGAATGACTTAACTTATTAAATGGAAGTTTTATTTCTTTCACCAGGGTATACAAATAATGTAGAGAACTGCAGTTCCACAGATGGAAAAGTGTACTCTTGATTTGCTTCATGGGCTTTTAATTACTGTGGGTATATCATTGGCTTGGCAGTGCTCACTTAGAGACAAGGGAAGCAGGAAAACAATAACGAGCAGGGATATCTATATAAACTGGGAACTGTTCTGTGGGTAGCACAGAGTCCAGAGTTCAGTAAATTAGCACCAGGTTGGTACTGTCACATAATTTGCTGGTAGGAGTACAACAGAGCAGCTTGTAAGAACAGATGAGCATGGACTCACATGAAGCCATGAATATAAATCAGAGAAACTTAATTTAGCGTTGGCCATCTAGATGGCGGTCAGTGACGCTGATCAACATCACCACACCACCATGCACACACAGGAGACACAGAAAATATTTGCTAACGGCAATTATGAACTCAATAAGAGACATGACTAGCATTTTTTTCTCCTTGTAGGCCATTCTTTCATAAAATATTGAAATGTTTGAATTCCTAGCGAAAGAGTCATTTAAGGACTATTTTGATCATGATCCAGTCATTCAAATACTTGTAATTATAATTATTATCTTTATTTCCAAAACAGAGGGAAGTTTACACACATATGTGTCCTATTTCTAGTGCAATGACTCATGTATGACAATTATTGATGGCTCCATATTTAGTTTAGTTTTATTAGAAATGAAGACTTAAGAATTCACTAAATTTATAAAAAATATTGCTAAATATGACTGAGGTTCCCCAGGTAAAAGTAATATGATCCATGATAAATCTCACTGCCTATTATATTTCCAGTCTTGGTTAAACTTGTGTATAATGCATAATTGCATCTTAATACTGGCCCTAACAGTCTGATTAACAATGAGTACATGTTCATTTTTCTAATAAGAGAGAAATGAACACAAATATAACTTTAGGCACAGCATCCTTGACGAGAGGAAAATGGATCAATAAGACAAACCCATTACTTATATTAAATACCTCCTTGCTTTGCTACTTACTCTTTTAATCACTTTAACAGGAATAGGTATCATTATTGTCCTTGTATCTCAGGTTCTGATTTAGGATGAAGTCTAAGACTTTGCATTAGTACCTAAGCATAAATATAGTTCATTGTGTTTTTTTTTAAATTATGACATTAATGTAAGATTGATGTTCTGCTATTCTTTTTTTGTTGTTGCTGTATAAGTTTGCCCTCTGATAATAAGGTGCACGCCTTAATGGTAGTCAGTCATTCCAAGGAGGTTGTTTTACACAGTGTCCCAATTTTCCTGGAATGTGTTTCTTTAAGAGACTTAAAACTCTGATATATTGTTCCAGATTGTTTTTTTTTTATTTTTGTAATAAACACCAGGACCAAAAATAACTTTGGTGTCTGAAATGAAGGGGCATTGGTTTAGGTAGAGTCCATCAATGAGCAAAGCCAAGACAAAAACCTTGATGCCAGGGACGACCATGGAAAGAAAGCTTCTGCCTGGTTTATTTCTGCGCAGTTAATTCCTTATAATCAGACCCACCTACCCACAGTGAAGTAGGCCTCCTCCATCTTTTAACACTAATGATAATTATTTTTATTAAATTTCTTCATTGATAAATTTGCAAGCCAATCTTGTGGAAGTAAATTCTGTTCTGAGATTCTGACCTCCCAAGGATGTCAAATTGACATGTAAGATTAACTATCATAGACATAATGAAAAGGCAAATAGTAATTACAAGGTTTAATATTCTAATATTCCACACATCAGAAAATGATTAGCATTCTCTCTGTTACCTGTTACTCTGGGTATAACAAAACTTGTCTTTTCCATATTTTGATAGTTATTTCCTACTGTTTAAGCAATAGAATGCAAAATCACCAATGCTTCAAATACAAGAAGTTCTTTATAAAAAAATCCTCTCTGAGATAGAAATATTTTTTTTATTTTTATGATAAATAAATGCACACAGCACACATATAGTCTTAAAGAATAACATGCACATTCATGAAATGGACACAATGCTATTTTATTACTGCTTTATAGTTTAGAAAATATTCAAAAGGTTTCTAGTGTCTGAGTGTCTTTATAACTTCAGTTTTATCAGGTATTCATCTACTGTAACTTACCCCATATATAAATACAAAGTTTACTTAACTCTCACCTCTATGGAAGAAATATTTGTTTTCTAAAATTGAAATGTCCATGATGGGGAATGCTTAAATCAAATATGCTAGCTGTTCTGTTGAATTTCCAGTACTGTTAATGAGGTTTGAGGTATATCCTGCAAAGCGAGTTACTTTGAATTTTTTCCCATCTGTATCCTAGAAAGATGACTACTTATTTTGCTTATAAAAAATCATTTTATCTGAATTTTTCAGTCCATCTAGTTGTGCACTCAGTGACACTTATTGTACATGAAAATTTGGATTTCATGTAATGGAAAAAGTAAGACTATGTCCATTACATCTGTATGACTCCCAAACAACTCACAGACATGAACTTTTAGCACCTTACCATGGTTCTGGAATGGAACTTCTGCATAATTCATCATAAAGAATACAAAGCTTGCATAAGCCACTTTCTGTTCACAGATATGCTGCAGTGTGGGCAGCTCAAGGAAATATGTTATCCCTCCATAATTTACATGAAGCATCAGTAATGCTTCTGTATCACAATAAAGTTGTTTTGATTCATTTATAACTATGTGAAAATATTTTTAAAGTTGTACACTGATACAAAATATAGGTCTTCTTACCACATCATATTATTTTTATTTTGTATGTGCTTGCCTCAAAAGGAATTAATAGTAGTTATAACCAAATTACTAAAGCAGAAATGAATAAAAATGCTCTAAAAATCCTAGAGAAGCTAAATAGGAAGGTGAACCCAAAGAATAACATGTAGTTATCCTCCTGAATATCGGAAGTAGGCAAAATGGCCAGGGAAAAGTTAGGAGCTTGGGGNAGTTATCCTCCTGAATATCGGAAGTAGGCAAAATGGCCAGGGAAAAGTTAGGAGCTTGGGGGTGGGGGTGGGGTGGAGGTTAGGACTCAGTTCTGAAGTGCAGTACTCATCTGAGTTCAAGGGTTGTCAAGAGAAGTGCGATTGGAGAATTCCTACAAAGCAGTGATTTTGATCTGCAGTAGTTGGTGTTTGAAAGTTTCCAAGTATAATTCTAGAAACATACTCTTTAATGAGATATACTTTTGTAGGCTGTTAAACAGAAAGGAGAAAAACTTCTTGATGTTTTCCTGTTTAGTTTTTGATCATTATTTAATGAATTTAGCATTTTAATTGAGCAGTATGTTCTTTAAAATATAGCAAAAACATTTTAAACTTCTATAGGTATCAACCAAACATCAGTATATAAATATAAAACTATTCCCAGAGAAGACAAGGAAAAATGAAAGATTTAACTTTCTATAGGAAGTTTACAATCCTGTGCTCACAACTCATTTCATTGAAGTTTAAAGTAACTTCACTGTTAATATTTAATACATATCTAATAATCCAATATTTAGGTTTACAGGGAAACTAAGAATTGATACCATAAGCCCTGTTCTGGTCTGAAAAGTGTTCTCAGGAGGTTTTCTTATTAGGGATCTGCTCCTTTTTCCTAAATGTATGAGTTGCTGTCATTTTCTGTTTCTTGTATTGCATCCTTTGCCAACATCTAAATATACAGATATTCTCCATATTTGTTATGAACTATACAGAGGTAATAGAGACTTTACATGAAGAAGTGACTTTATACACTGAAAATTCTTATATTCCGCAAGGGGCCAGCTAGAGACTGAAGAAAGCAGATAGACTGATTTAGTCTCAGGCTGAAGACTTAAGCACCAGCATTGGAGATGGCATCAATCTCTGTCCAATGGATGGAAATGCGATGAGATGAGATATACCCATGAAGCTGGTAGGTGTGGACAAAAGGTTCGGTAACAAACGCCCCTTCCTTCATCTTTATTCTAGTCAGATTCTCTGTGGAGCAGATGATGATACCCCACCACATGGTAAGTAAATCCACCCAACCTAAATTCAATGTCATTTGAAATACTTTCTCCAAAATACACAAAACAATGTTTACTCATACCAGCAACTGGAAGACAAAGGCAGGGCATCTCTGTGAGTTTTCAGTAGCATTATCTACATAGCAAGCTTCAGAACAACCAGGACTATATAGAAAGACTCTTGTTGGCGGAAGTTTCCCATATTGTGGCTACTCAGCCCCAAATACCTGGTAGCTGCTTCCCAAATAACCACACAGAAGCTTAATATTTCTTATAAGTGCTTGACCAATAGGTAAAGCTTATTATTAACTAGTTCTTACATTTTAAATTTGCCCATATTCCTCATTTACTCTCTGCCATATGTTGGTGCCTTTATTAGCACAGCACGTTCATCTGCTTCTTCTGCGTCTGACTGGTGATACCTGACTCTGATTATCCTCTTCCCACAAATTTCTTAGTCTGGTCACCACCTATACTTGCTGCCTACCTACTGGCCAATCAGCGTTTTATTGAACCCTCTTGAGTGACAAATCATAATAGTGTACAGGAGGATTTTTCCACAGAGACTGTCTCAAAAATTAAAAATAAAAAAAGTTTACTCTAGGTATCCTTTGGCCATGTCAGTTTAAAATTTAATATTCATCATGACACAGAGATTCTTTTAAAGACCAGCATGCTATATTTACCATTGAAACTCTTATAATTTCCTGCACCAATAGGGCAAATGAACAAGAAGATCATTTCATCACCAAGTACTGCTTCTAGCATGTGTGCTTTACCAAGAAAGGTGAATGAAGAAAAGACTAAGGAGAGAACTGAATTAAAGTATACTTGAATGACTGCTGAAATACGTAGAGATGTACAGGTCCTTAAAGCTACAAAAAGTAATTCAAACTCTCAAAATCAGACCTATTTCAGTTTCCAGAAAGAAGAAGAATTAGACAAATTCCTAGTCACTTACTTATCTTATCCCTAAGCTGAGATATCATTAAAAGAAATTCTTAGCATTCAAAGAAACCACATCTTCCCCGGCTCCCACCATTGTCACTTCACAGAATGCTTTCAATTCATAAATGAATACACCACACTCCTCCTATATTCCTTTGCTTCTCACAAGACACAAGAGCACCTCCTTACCATTTTCACACTCAGCAAATATCTGAAACTGCTGATATTATCAAACCTTACACAAATGTTCACTAAATATGCATTTCTAAAAACGGCTTCCTAATCTGGTACATTGTCTCTTGTACACCACTCCTGATAATGGAGAAGACTGCTAAGTGGTTAAAGGCAGGTAGCATATATGCCGTAGCAGTGCTTGACAGGGGTGATTTATATCTTGAGCAGGTCAGAGCTAGACAGCATGAAAGTTTGTCAGGCAACTCATCATGGTGCATGATTTAAAACTTAGGAGCTGTCTTTGTGGGACGTCTTCATTTAATATCTTTACACTCCAGCTGCCTATGAATAATTGTTTAAACAAAAGTATAATGAACATAAAGAGGGACCACAGTGTCACTTACAGTATAAGACTTTTCTACTAAGCAATGGGTATAAGGAAGATTACATGATGTTGAAGAGCCTTTTTGGTGCTCCACGATTGTTTGTCCAGGTTTGATGGAAAATGTGATCTTGAATACCAATCACTTAAAAATAGACATAGTGTTAATAGAAAAAGAACACAAAAACCTATCTTAATTTGGGCTAGACTCTAATCTCTGAAATCTTTATCCACAGTGTAGATATTACTATGCTCCTATTTCAGGTGTAAAGCAGCTTGGGATTTAATATAACTTTTACTATGTATCTCTAATATACTTATCTCTGCTTCAGTTTTCTTATATATGAACTAGACTATACCATTTGGAAAAAGGAGTGTTACATTATATGATATCTATTAAAAACAAAGACAGGATCTATATGTCAATATAATAAACACATATAAATGACTTAGAAAATACCATGGAAGGGATTCGGTTGAGCAGAGGTATATGACATATTCACTTTTCTAGGGTCTACCCTGAAACCTCATTATTATATACAAGGAATGAAGAAGCGAGTACTAAAATGTATGTATGCAAAGCTTTAAAGTGTGAGCAGTGGTCACAGGGAAGAGATGAAAATGGACTAAACTGACACCACTTTGAACAATGTAAAGCAGGAAGCTAATGGTAAGCTCTCTGCAGAGCAGAAGCACAGAGTCCTACAGGGAAAACTAGCTTTTGTGATAGGGTCCCTGACAGCTCTACAAATTGGAAGCACCACTTAACAGAGAAAAGATTGCAAGAAAGCAATGTGGTGTGGCAGGTTTATCTAAGGAGGTGCTAAACTCCCAATCTCCTTGACTCC
Organism: Bramus lutescens; assembly: GCA_001685075.1. Taxonomy (NCBI): domain Eukaryota; kingdom Metazoa; phylum Chordata; class Mammalia; order Rodentia; family Cricetidae; genus Bramus; species Bramus lutescens. The sequence continues at coordinate 330,138 of LOEQ01003129.1, read as the reverse complement.
ATTTGGCTAGGCATCTCCTGTCACCAGAATCAGAGAATTCAAATGCACAGCAGAACCTACACACAGGCCATGGAACTCGATGCAGTTGTCAGCTGGTTTACTAAATTTATTTTTTAAGAATGTATTTGACTGAAGGGGTGTGGAGTTCATTGTAATGCAAAATTTAGAACTCATACTTCTATAAATACATGTTAGTTGTTGGATTTTTTCCTTTACATACGTGTATATGATACTGTGTGCATATTCATGGGTGTGAATGTTGGTGTGTACATGTCATAGCATGTGTGTGTGGTCAGAGGAAAGCCTTAAGTATTGATTCTCACTTTCCACCTTGTTTGAGACAGGGCCTCTTGTCATTCATTATCCATGTCAGGCTAGCTGCCCTGAAAGCATCTGGGAAGTCTCATGTTCGACCACAGGAACACTTAGAGTTATAGCCACATGCTATCATGGCCAGCTTTGCCTGGGTTTAGAGAGCTGAACTCAGGTCCTCGTGACTGCAAAACAAATGCTTTACCAACCGAATCATCTCACCAAACCATATGTGTCTTCCCTAAAGATTAATCTTTCCCTTTTGATTATGAGCACGAGTGAGAATCTGAATTTATGTGCATGGGAGTGAAGGGCCTACAGACTCCAGAAGGCATTGAACCGTCTAGAGCCTTCTTTTGGAAGGTTGTGAGCTGCCTATTCTGGGTGTTAGGAACAAAACTCAGGTCTATTTAAGAACAGTGTGAACTCTTAACCACTGAGGCGTCGCCAATTTTAAAGTGCATTCATTTAAAAGTTCTTCTTAATGAAAACCTTTCAACATTTAGTCATCCTCTCTCATCTTTGATTTTAGCAAGTATTTTTTGATTAGTAATGATTATGGTAGATATTGGTCAAATAGAATTCCTCAGAAAATTGTTGGGAAACCATTGATTATGTAATATTTATTTCCATGTATTATGCCATGGCTCATCTCAGGCAAAATTATGAGCAGCCCTGCTTTTTCATGGGATACTATCCTAGCCCTTTGTACTAAGAATCTAGTAAAGATTCATGTGGTTTGAGGATGGCCTACCCATAATTACCCCAGTTCTCTTCATAGCTGGAGCGCTAGAAAACAATATGATGAACTTTTGGTTGCCACTGGGGAGAAGGAGACCTAGATAGCAATTCTGGAAATTTCTGTATGGCAATTGTGAACTTTTTTCATCAGATTATCTTTATCTTAAATGGGTTTAATTCCCCAAATTAAAACTATGGTGACAACATTGCACAGCACAAATGCTCTATGGGAAACACTTCATGAAATTCTCTGTACATGGGAACTGAGTGATTGACAAGTTAAAACCTCATTTGCAAGAAAATGAGCTCTAACAAGGCAGATGGGTGTGAAGAGGAAAGACTTTAAATTGCAGCAAAATGCTAGAGTTACTAAAACTGGCATAGAGGCGCTGTAGCAGAGAATGGTAGCCAAGCCTCTTTAGAGGACTAAGGTTAGGGAGAGTGTCCAAGGAGCTGTCATTAAAACTGCCCTCTACAGGATGAGTACGTTTTCCAAGAAAGAAATACTTAAACTGGAAACTGAGAGGTAGTATAAAAGGAATAAGTAAGAAAAACTAAACTAAGTAACACGTAAGAGTCCCTACCTTTTAACAGCCCTTCAAATAAGCAAGAAAGGATCAACTTCACAGACCATTTTTCTTTACTCTTCAGAAGGAATTTCTTATTTTATGACTCTGTGAATACATTTATTTAGCAATTTATAAAGTATGGTGATACTTCTTTTGTTTTGGAGTGTAAGAAATATTAATAGATACTAGATGAGAGCATGTTTGACCCCAAAGAAAATCACAACAGTACGTGAGACTCTCTTGAATTTTAAGACAGCCTGGGACCTCTTTATTCCTAGTAGAAAATGGATGCAGGAAGAGAAGAGTGTTATAGACACTGAACATCTGGACTGAGAAATGATTGATAGGAAATGTTTGGCATGTGTACTTTCCAGATGTGAGCATGTTGAATCAGTCTGACTCCTCATTTTCTGATTTGTATGCAGGATGAGAAATTCCTCAACATAGCTCTTACATTCATTGCTGTATAAAGCTGCTGTAAATTCCTCTAGTTAAATAACAGCATCTTTTATGCATTTGGAAGATGCAAAATATGAAAGAAATACACGTTCAGAGATCATAAGAATGCATGTTAGGTTTCCTAAAATATTGCTGTCCAACCTAAATATGTATAGATGACCACATCTAACAATTACCAAGAATGCCAACTTCTTTAATCTTTTGAAGGAATTTGTATAATTCAACATTTTCAGACAATTATCTGAGTGCTGAGTTAAACTAGCAAAATACATAGACATGGAGGGCTACTGTTTTTTTTTTAATTAGAAGAAGACAGTAACATAAAAAAAGGGAATATTTTCACAAAACTCTGTGCTTCTCAAGGCAACATTGAGTTAAATCCAAATATGTCTGGACACAACTTGTAAGTAGTACCCTGTGACAACTCTCTTATTTTATTTTTTGAAAGTCAATGGCACCGCCACCCCTCCAATGAACAGAGGAAGGTAGATTAGAAATTATATATCTTGTTTTTCCGTGAGGTATTTGGGAACATTTCTGAAGATCTTTCTGAATTTGTTCTTCAACTCTAATTATAGATTCAAATTTAGTCACCAGTGTGGAAGTATTAAAAGGTATGTGCTTTCATGAAATGATTGCGTCAGTGGCAGAGTCTTGTAAATATAATTTACAGCCTTACAAAAGAACTGCAAAGGACCTCTCTGTTCACCTCTGCCATACTGAAGACATAGAAAGAGGCACACTGTCCAGGAAGAAGAGACTAAGCTCTCACCACACTAAACCTGCCAGTTACTTAATGCTGATCTCTCAGACTCCAGACCTATGAGAAATGGATCTCCTTTACTTATAAATCGCCTAACCGAAAGTATTTTGTTATAGCATCTCTACCAAACTAAGACACCTAGCAGTGGATTAGCACACTGCTTATGTTACTGGATTTATCTTTCACTGAAATATATGCCAGACTGAGCTCATTGGGCTAATCCAATGCTTAATGAATAGTGGGGATGCATTAAAAGCTCGTTTCTCTCTCCTATAAATTGGCAGCAAATGTGGGGGATTGAGGTGATCCTGAAAGAACACTTGGCTCTGCTTTAAGTCAATAAACATGGAATTAGCCAGGAACACAATTATAGCTCATTAGCAATAATAAGAGTTGCTTTCAAGCCAACTTCCAACCTCCAGAACATAATCTAGCACTCTTTCTACACACTTCTTAAATACAAACAAATTCCATTTATCCTTGGCTTTCCATATTTCCTGACTCAGATGTTTGCTTTATGAAAGGATAGAGTATTCATTTTTGTTAAACTTTCGTAACCAACAATTGTCACTTATGGAAGGGAAAAGAACCCCTTTCTGAGCAGCAATGAGACCTAATGTATTTATATTTTCTATGGCAGGGAATATTCAGACCCTCTTTGGGGGAATTTATATTCTGTATATGCTTGAGATCTTAGAATTGTAATGGTTAAAAACTGACACTGTGAGGAACAGAAATCCTGGATTGCTTGCTTTTTTTATTATTATGAACATAGAACTCTTCAGCATCTGTTGCATCATATTTAAATACATCAAGTTAAACACAGCTGGTATGCCACAGGAAAATAAGAATAAAGAGTAGAGGGAGTCAGAAAGTACTTTTCCCAAGAAATATGTGGCTTGGAAGAATGAGAAAATAGATTTTGACTCTTGTTCAACTTGATTAGCCTTGGCCTTCCAGGGGACTACTGTGTAGGAGACAGCAGCTCTATAATTATTAACAAAATCCTCACTTAGAGAAATAATTTTCAATCATCTTTAAAGCCAGGGAAAACTATATTAAGGTCTATTATTTAAAAAAGTCTATGTTGTTTATATAATATTTCCAATCTTCTCTTTCCCTATAGGTGGCATGAAAGCTGGTCATATTACACACAATCTCCTAAAACTCTTTGTCTGTCTGTCTGTCTGTCTGTCTGTCTGTCTGTCTCTTTCTCCCTCTTGCCCCATCTCTCTATCTCACACACACAAAGACACCCACACATACACACACCCAGGAGTATCCACTGATAAATTTAGGAAATCATGGGTCTTTTCCAAAAACTCTTTGTTTACTAAACAACCACTTTGCAATAATCAGCAAGATACATTCACATTTACCTCCTTCCAAAATAGCATTGCCAAGAGTCTGGATTCACAATCTTTCTCCTCATTATCCATCTCTCAGCAAATTTTCAGAAGGGCAAACCCAAGACAACACGTTATTCTGTCTGTTAGAGAGCATAATAAATACATGAGAAGTCAAAGTCCTCTCTCTCCACAACCTTGACAATGCAGTGTAAGATGCCTGTGGCTTGTAACACAGAAGTCAATAGAAGCATTTATTGTATTTCCACTTGAAACCTTGATGCTGTAAAAAGGAGGGTGGATGTCCATAACAGATTTAGGAAACTTTTCAGAAAGTGAATGAAATTGTTGCTCAAAGGAAGAATGTAGTTTACAGTACTGTGGAGCCACTGCAGGTGGGGTCAGCACGAAGATATTCAAATGATGATTTATAGCTACTTTCTGAGATTGGAATGTTCTTCATAGTAGGTGAAAAACTGCACCATGACATAAATTGTTCAAAAAATGATGCTTTTCTTCCATGTCATTGAAGATATGTTTGCTCTCTAAGAATGCTAACAAACCAGAAATGCTGAGTAACAAAATGGTGAGAATTTTTGTGATACAAACTTGTTCGTATTTCTAAGTGAGAAAGAGAACTATTCTAGTATGCTGGAAGGGTAAGTGAGAGAAGAAATGGAAGCGAAGCTTTCCACTGGTCACACCACAGGCATTGCATAGCCTAATGGCCTATTTCTCTGAAGCTCTTGGGCACACCTGCCTCTACATTTCATTCCCCTGATATCTCTGGGATTATTAGGGGAATTCTGTGAATGAACACATGGGCAATTACTATGATGTGATCTCAAAAGAGCCAGTCTACACGGCATCAGCAGCCAGGATGTTTAACTCAAATCATGTAATGACTAGCCAAAGGCTTTTATGCTTGCAAAGAATGAGGCTATGTAAAAGACATGAGGTTCCAGAGTTCTGCAGAAGCCTTATTTGCTCATTTCCATTGAAAGGCTGGCGGTGGCAAGTGTTTAGGAAAACAATATGAATGCTGCTGCTACAGAGGATCCATGGGGAGCGCTGATAAATATCTGATTAAATTAGTCTCCAACATAATTACAATAAAATCTAATTTGTTTAACTTTCTCTATGCTTTGTTATCTCTGCACACCCAAAAAGATGTTAATTGGCAACCTAACTTCTAAGGCATTTATACCACTGGTGGTTCATTAGGTTCAAGTTTTATAATGCAAATGAAAAGATGGAAGCTTGTTTTGAACGTTAGCAATTCAGCTTTGAGATTTTTATTCTTGAAGGGAACCCGTGAGGTTTTTTCTTATTGGTATTTTAAATGTGAATCTCTTAAAACATCAATTTTTAAAGATACTTTGCATAACTAGGAATATTGTTCATACTTCTAGTTGTTAGAAAAATAGAGCCAAGGGAACTTCTAAACAGGAGAGAAAGCATTCCCCACTTACCTTGCCTGCATTGGGAATGGTTTTGTTTTCTACAGGAAACCTTTTTTTAGACTTGAGTGATCTGTTTCAGTTCTTCCATTGCTGTTACCTCATCTCATCTTTTTGTTGTTTTACCATTGTTGCTTGGTGAAATGTGGTCTTTGTAACCCAAGCAAGTTTCAAGCTTTAATTCTCTTGCCTCAGCCTCCCAAGTGCTCATATTTCATTTAAAGGTGCCATGCCCTCAAGAAAGAACATAATAATCATTTTATTAAAATGCACATACTAAGTTATTGCATATATAGAGAATAAAATTGCTACCTCTGTTCCTAAGCTTTTCTCAGAATTCTATTGGGTTTCTATTCTATGTGCAGATGATAGCATAAAAGCAACCAAGGCAGTTATGTTTCGTTCATGTGTTGTGTGTCTAATGGAACAGACAGATCTAATAAGAATTTTCATTTTATTTTCTATAAGACAAAAACTGTTTGCCTCTTGTCTTTACTATTAATGTTTTCCATAAACAATGCACATAAGTAGACTATTATAGCAGATCTTGAAGATAGAATTTGTAACCTTTGGGTAAGTTTGAGGCAGCAATAAAATAAAGACAAGGAATGAGGAGAAAATAAACCACCTATATCTAGACAGGTTTACCCTAGACTGCATGCCAAATAAGCTAGTATTCCAGTAGAATCCAGAGCAAAGAGAAACTTCTCTTATGGACTTCGTAATATTTTCATCTCAATAGGCTTTATTTATCTATCTCTGTCTGATACTGTTCATTGGAGTCCATTTGACTGTGATAATGTTGATGGCTGTGGTGGTGGTAGTAGTGATAGTGTTCATGATAAAGTTGATCACAGACACAGTCCTTACCATTTAAAAGTTATTTAATTGGATAGATAATAATGCTATTTGTGAGTTATTGTTTATAGATAATTACATTGGCATAGATTTTTTGTATATGATACAAAGTTAAATTATATTGAATGTTGTATGCATGCATGCTTCTACCTCTATTTAAAACATTTTTTAAATATTTATTTATTTATTATGTATACAATATTTTGTCTG
>LOEQ01003129.1:306144-321320 GCA_001685075.1 Bramus lutescens | reverse complement strand
CCTTGGACTTCCCACAGGGCAGGGAATCCTGACTGCTCTTTGGACTGGAGAGGAGGGGTGGGGAGAGGGGGAGGAAAATGGGAGGAGGAGAGGAGGTGTGCACTTGTGAAAGAAATCAGCATGCAGGAGTTGATTCTCTCTCCCCTTCATTTGGTGCCAGAATATTAAACTTAGGTTGTCATACTTGGTAGCAAGTGCCTGTACCAAATAAGCTTTCTCACTGGTTCAATTTCTATCATTTTCTTGAATTATGAATATGCAAAGTATGTTCCATTAATTATTTTACCTAATCATTCAAGTAAATACATAATTGTTATGACAGTATAAATGAGACATGTGAAAGTTTCACCAAGACTTAGTCATTTTGATGACCCAATATTAGATATAAAATTTGTATTTATTTGTGTAGGTTATATTAAAGATTTCATTTGAGAGCATATCTTAAATAGTAGAATAAATATTTTAAAATTTTTATACTTTGGCATACTATATTAAAATGTAGCAAATCAAACATGAAATATTAAAAATGAAAAGGTGGTTGTCTTACATATAGAAGAACAGAGTAAGAATTACATTGAATTTCTCCTCAGAAATCAGGCCAGCCTGAGGAGAGCAGAATAATATATTTAAACAATTGAAATAAAAACTCTTTCAATCACAGAAATAGGTGCTAGAAATTCACATTTTGAAGGTGATTGAGAAATAGAAACTTTGTGAGACAATAAGGACAAAAGTATCATATGAGCTGGAAATGGCAGACCTGCTCATCAGAGCACTTCTCACTGCTTTCCTTTAGCTGCCACTGACACTGGGTTAACAGTTGACTGACTAATGACTAGGAAATATCAGTATGAAGAAAGGGGTATTGCCAAATATTTGATCACACTGTGAACTCCAATGTTATTGGAAAAACCTGTTTCTAGCTGTGTTATGGCTCAGTCCCAGCACACACCTTTAATTCAAAAACTTTCAGCTTGAATAGTATAAACAGGATTAAAAAAAAAGTCAACCATAGGTCAACAGGCAGAGCAGGTAGCCAGTCGACAGGAAGTGAAGAAGTAAAAAACCATAGAGAGAAAGAGGGAGTCAGGAAGACAGATAAAGGGATACACGGGAAGTAGAAAGGAAGGACATTCAGTTTGATGTTTGTGTTTGAGATGGTGTAGGAGAAAAGGATTTGGGGGAATATCAATGGAGAAAGAAGGTCTGCTGGATGCTTTCTCTACCTCTCTGAAACAGAAGGCTTTTGGTGCGGGAGAATTATCTGTATTCTGTCAATCATATTTTAAATAAATGCTGATTGGCCAGGCAGGAAGTATAGGTGGGAAAACCAGTCAGGAAGTAGAAATGATGCAAAGAGAACAGGAGAATTCTGGGAAGGAGGAAGTTGATTCCTCCCACTCCTGCCCAGACCACCAAAGCAGCAGGATGTGATCTGCCTCACGGAAAAAGGTACTAAGCCACATGGCTAACATAAATCAGAATAACGGGTTAATATAAGCAACAAGAGCTAATAAGTAGCCTGACCTAATGGGCCCATCAGCTTTATAACTTATAGAGATCTCTGTGNAATGATGCAAAGAGAACAGGAGAATTCTGGGAAGGAGGAAGTTGATTCCTCCCACTCCTGCCCAGACCACCAAAGCAGCAGGATGTGATCTGCCTCACGGAAAAAGGTACTAAGCCACATGGCTAACATAAATCAGAATAACGGGTTAATATAAGCAACAAGAGCTAATAAGTAGCCTGACCTAATGGGCCCATCAGCTTTATAACTTATAGAGATCTCTGTGTGATTTTCTTTGGGGCTTGCTGGCTGTGGGGTACCGGGTGGGACAGAAACCCCAACAAGCAGGCCCTGCTCATGTTACAGGCTTTCACCCCAGTATCTGGCTCCCAAGTCTTGGCTGGTAAAATTCAATGATAAAGATTTTATTAAAAAACATTTGGTGCTCCAACATGTAATATGACTATAGGGACAGAGAAATCGTGACAGCTATAGACAAACTGAGACACTATCAGATTTGGTAAAATACCCAGGAAATTCTTAAGGAACATTAAAGGGAAAAATCTTTCCCAGATAAAGGATAAGAAATATAATACAAGGTATTAAGATCCTGTATAATGCTACTTTAGATGGCTTGAAACTAGAAAAAGAAAATGAAAAGTTAAATTACTTAACTGAGATTGACATAATATCAGTTATAAGTCTGTTAATTAATATTTATCCTTAATAGCCATAGTAGGTTTTTTTGTAACAAATATGAAAAGTGGATTGATAAGGTACAAGTCTTAGAAAAATTTATAAATTAAAATAAAAAAATACACATAGATAAAGGAATTTAAACAAGAAACTACTGTGTCACCACATGATGAAACTGAAGAAAGAGAGGCCAAGTTTGTTAGAAAATCAACCTTAGTTAATCCAGTTATGATACAAGAACTACCAGCAGATGATAGGCACTTCCAAGGTTATGAAGAAGTTAAATGGGATCCTATAGACATATTTTATTTGAGGAGATTTAAGGAAGCAGTTGTTTCATATGGTATGCATTCACCCAGTGTGAGACAGATATTAAAGTCTTGGGCAACCCAGAACAGAATTATTTCCAAAGACTGGAAAAATTTGGTAACATCAATATTGGAAGCTGGTTCTCATTTGCAATGGTGAACATAGTGGAGAGAGGAAAGCTAGGGTCATAAAACAATCAAATAAAGCTAGAGGTATCAATATTTCCCAAGATCAGTTTTAGATGAAGATCAATATGTTGAGTTACAAAGGCAGCTTGAATTTGATGACCATACCTTATTGCTATGTTGTTTAGCAGCTTTAAAGTCTTGGGACAAGGTTGAAGAATCAGGAGAGAAGTCTGAGTCATTTACTAAAATTACATGAGACCCAAAAGAATTCTGATTTTTTATTTGCAATAATTTATTTTAGATATAAATAGAATAGTAGCAGATTTAGAAGTTAGACAAATATTAATTGAATCTATGACTTTTGAAAATCCTAATTCAGAATGCAAAAAGATGACTAGGTCTTTAAAGGCAAGATTAGTGCCCATATATTAATGGATTAGAAATCCAATTGATATCAAATCTCATCTTTATGATGTGACTGTGATAGGAGAAGTATTTTCTGAAAGTTAAAAAAAATCAAAACATCAGATGTTTTCATTGTGGTAATCAGTGTCATTAGGAAAGGGATTATAGGCAAGGTGTTCTGAGAAACAATGTTTTATTTCTGGAGAAAATCTGTAAAGAAGGAATATGCAGAAGATACAACAAAGGTCAGCATTGGACTAATGAAGGCATATCAACAGGGATATTCAATGAAAACATTTTATGCTGCGAACCATACTAAGGGACCTTCTGTAGTTCCTGATATCAAATTTGATTCAATCATTCCCTGTCAACATCAGAGAAAACCAACCACAGAACAGTTTGAAGATTTAATGTCTGTTGGTAAAAGCAGTACTACCCTGGATGTAATCAAGATCAGAACAACTCCAGTAGAGTAAAAAAAAGTTCAGAAGAGAACAGAAAACAAGTATGTTGACCAACTGCTCTAAGTGATCAGTGACCAAAGCTAAAAATATAAATGAATGGAAATGAAATCAAATGTTTAACAGACACAGGAATAGATATAAAATAATTTCACCAAAATACTAACATCAAGATTGGTCTGTTCAGGAGGTAAATTTTTATTTTCTATGGACTTGAACTTTAGCTTAGGCAAAATGAAGTGCAAGATAGGTCAAGTGTGCAGGGCCATAAGGACAAATAGGAAAATTAAAGACATATATCATAGTATAGCCATGAATTTATTGGACTATGATTTGTTATGGTAATGGAAAACGCAAATCTGTTTGGAGTAGTGGTGCAGCTCAGTCCTAACACACATCCTGAATCCAAGAACTTTCTGTTTGAATATTGTAAATAGGATTGAGTAAAGTCAACCATAGGTCAAGAGACAGAGAAATCAGCCAGTTGACAGGATGTTAACAACAACAACAACAAAAAATAGAGAGTAAAAGGGAGTCAGGAGGACAGATAGAGTGATATGGAGGAAGTAAAATGGAGGGACACTCAGTTTGATATCTGTGTTTTGGGGGATATTGGTTAGATTGGTGCTTTCTATGCTTTCCTGAGCCATTAGGTTTTCACCCCAGCATCTGGCTCTCAAGTCTTTATTGGTAAAACTGGATGATTGATATTTTCTTAAAAAGAACAAAAAGATGTATTGAGACAAGTTCTCTCTTCTGAGAGTTGTAACATAAAATAGCCCCTGGGTACTAGAACATTAATTCAACTGAAGTCTCAGAAGCAACTCTGGAGGAAATTGTTGGAAGCTAACAACTAAGAAGTATCTCTCTCTTTCCTGTTGCTGGAACACCAAGAAGTAAGTGTATAGCAATAAATATTTCTTTATTCAAACCTTAAATTCTCAGATATCCTAATTATATTTAAGCCATTGACTGATATACCTTAGGAATCTGTATTCTTACTTAACATTAAATGAATATCACTTATCCATTGCTATTTTTCTTTATGGTAGTTCCTTGAAAGAATGGAAATATAAATGTAATTTTGAAAAGTGATGGAGATTATTTGGTATAGGAAGTCCTTCTGCATATGTATTGCTTTTATTGGTTAATGAATAAAGCTACTTTGGCCTACAACAGGGCAGAATACAGTAAGGTGGGAATTCCAAGCAGAGAGAGGAAGAAAGAAAGCAGAGTAAGAGAAATGCCATATAGCTACCGAATGAGACAGACACACCCTGGAACCTTGACAGTAAACCACAAGCCTTGTGGTAACAACAGGATAATAGAAATGGGTTAATTTAAGATATAAGAGCTAGTTAGGAATATGCTAAGTCATTGGTCAAGCAGTGTTGCAATTAATATAGTTTCTATGTGATTATTTTGGGTCTGGGTGGCCAGAAAATGATGAGTGGCCTCCATCTACAAAATTCCAACCAATGTTTGGGGTTGATGCCTGCCAACCACTTTGGCCCGGGTGCTTGTATTCCCACTTGGGTCTGGAGGAAAGTAGCTGAGACCATGCCTGCAACTCAGCACTCCCTACCAGGGTAGGCATCAGGATCAGGTCTGCTAGGAGTACACAGACATAAGAGCATGGCAGATTTCTGGTGTGGGAGGTACTTCCATATTTGTATTGCTTTTATTGGTTAATGAATAAGGAAACTGCTTCAGCCTGTGATAGGACAGAATAGAGCTAGGCATGAAAACTAAACTGAAGGCTAGGAGTAGGCTGGATCAGAGAGAAGCCAATAAGAAGTTAGAGCTAATGGGCCAAACAGTGTTTTAATGAATAGAGTTTCTGTGTGATTATTTCAGGTGTAAGCTAGCCAGGCAGCCAGGATGAACAAATTGCCTCCTTCCTGTAACAAATTGGTGCTCCACAGTGGTCGATTATATCCACATAAAACCTAAAAAAGCTTTAAAAAATTCTAGATCCAAAATACAGAGTTTAAAACACAGCTTCTTGCTGTTTGCTGGTGGCATGCTGCAGCTCCTTTAAGAGAGATTTTCCTGATTCAGCCTAGCGGAAAAAAGCCAGAGCCATTTTAAAATGCCAACTTTCTCGACCAGGCTGCCAGCGTGACCTCTGACTCTTTCAGGCAGGAGGTCTGGCTATAGAGCATTTGAGTTGGGTTTGTGAGCAAAGTGCTATGGCTTGCTTTATGGCAAAATGGACCAGCTGAGTGCCTAAAAGTGGGGTGATATGCACAGCTCAGAGGCACAAGTGGCTCTGCCATGCTGGGCTGGGCAAAGCAAGCACAGATTTACCATGTGTGACCTAATAATGTTGCAGCTTAAATTTTAAGAAGTGCTTAACATTTTAAAAACCTAGATGGGTGGCCAGGAAAAACAAGCAGCCTCCTTCTTGATATATATAAAGTATCATGGCTTCAAAATTTGAGTCATGAGAACCTATGGATTCCTTCCAGACGAATGTGGCTCAATGGAAAAAGACCCCCTGAAAGATCTCCATAAACCCCTAAAATTACATCACCCAAGAAAAAGCAGGAAGCAATGTGAAGAGAACTATGCTCATATTTTCTAAATGATTGTTTATAAATGTTTGTTTCATTTAAAGGGGGATGAGATATAGAGATGAATACTTTGTATTGTTATAGATCTTTGTTTACTCATACAAATTTAAGATCAATTTTGTTATAGGTATATTTTCTGCTCTTGATTAAGGTATTGTGTTTGTGAAGCTTATTTAAAAATGTACTATGTAATTAAGAAATACTGCTTAATAAATAGTCATCTATAATAGTCAAGATTGTAATCATATTAGTTAGGCTTTCTAGATGTACAGAGATATATTTCAGGTAGATAGGTATTCTTCAAGCCATTCAAAGACTTACAGAATATGGAATTTAAAACGTTTAAGAACTTGAGACTTTTCATGACAATGAGACCCATCTGCTCCTGGAAGCACCAATCTACTTCAAGAGGATGATGATCATTAAAGAAGCACTTTATGGAGTTGGTTAGCCATTTGGGCAAGAATTTGCTTTTGCGTGGACTGCTCAGTGTTATGCTGTATGAACTGGACATGCAGGACCCACAGAAAAATGACTGGTGAACTTGCCTAAAGGTGAGGCATTCCTTCAGGGTTCCTGCTTCATGGAAAAGTTTTCCGGACATTCTGCAAGAATGTGACTAACAAACTGCCAATATAGGTAGAACTGACTTTGAAATTTTCTGCTTCATAGAAAAGTCTGCCAAACACTATTGCCCTGTAGGCTGAAGATGGATGCCCCAATGTTACAGAAGAAATTTGGATGACTGTCCAGGCAGCAAAATGTTTCTGTCAAATCAAAAGTTTTGAAAGTTTCTTATAATTCAACTTCCTGTTAACTTAGGTAGCATTATATCCTTCTTGGAGACTTTGATAAAGTTGAAGATACAGTTTTCCTTTGTTATGAGGAAAGATAAATTAGATATAAAACTTTATACTCACAAAGATAGGATAGATGATAGAGTATTTTCCCTAATTTGCCAAAAGAAAGTGGAATATTTTCATTGTGACAATAATTATTGCTTGGTAACTGTTTTGTTGTATGTAATCTTTCTATGTTAAAGTTAAAACATTCCTTTTTATTTAGACAGAAAATGGGAAATGGTGTGAGAAGTCCTTCTGTATATGTCCTGCTTTTGTTGGTTAATGAATAAAGATGCTTTGGCCTACAACAAAACAGCATAGAGTAAGGAGAGAATTCCAAGGAGATAGTGGAGGAAAGAAGGTGAAGTCAGAGAGACACCATGTAGCTGCCAAAGGAGACAGATGCCAGAGAACCTTGTCAGTAAACCACAAGCCTTGTGGTAAAATACAAAATAATAAAAATGGGATAATTTAAGATGTAAGAGTTAGCTAGGAATATACCTAAGGTATAGGCCAAGCAGTTTTGTAATTAATACAGTTTCTGCATGATTATTTTGGGTCTGGATGGCCAGGAAACAAACAAGCAGCCTCCGCCTACAATTATTACTTAATATTTTTATTCAGATTACTGTTCAGTAGGAATCTCCAGCTCACCCTGCTTGATCCTGCCATTCCTCCCTCTCCAAACTCTGCCCTCTCAGAAAAACCACCAAATTTCCAGTTCCACACAGCAACTCCTCCCCTGAAGCTGGTAGCTGTTGAAGACTCCACCTAAAAGCCACCATACTTGGGTAAAAACCCAGCTTGTGGCAGACACATCACCATTCCTTGACTGCAGGGTATTTAAGTGCCCTCCTTTAGAATGACCATGCGACTTTTCTCCTGCCACGTCCCCTGCCTTGATCTCTGGGGCCTAGAGGATCACCTGTGAGTGTTTTGCCTAAATAAACCTGGTCTTTTACTTTTAATTCAGCTTGATTTGGCTTACTGTGTCAGCTGAGAAAGCTATTGTTGGGGTACAGAAACCTATCATCTACCATTTCAATCATAAAGTATGAGTATGATTTTTGTCATACTTAACAAGACTCTACAAAAGTAAAACATGTTATGATCAATGTTTTCTCATAGTTTACTGAGCAGTGATTTCTTTTCTTTATAAACTACACATTTTGTTAAAATGTCAAACAGAATATATAAATTATTTTCAATGAAATACCCCTACTCAGTAATGTCCTTACCATTTAACTTTACCCGTACTTTTTATTTTCAAATATTGCCGTCCTATAATAGAAAATTTCACACCTCATCAGCTAAGTAAAATAAAGCTATTACAACAAGAACAATGCACTCAGAGAAACATTAAAGTTTATTACTCAAGTCCAAATTTAAATCCAAATGGAAATTATTAGTTACAGAAAAATACTGTAATATATGTTGTACAAATATATACAAATGACCTGCTTAAAAGCAATAGCACCTAACATAGGAATTTGGTGGACAGAATTAAAATGTTGAAAACTGCATGAATAGTCTGGCAAGAAAGCATAGGTAAAACTAACATTAAATTTTGGTAATAAGTTATGTGTATATGTTGTAATCCTAGGGAAGCTGTTAAGAGTAGTAAAATGATATTCACTTTAAAATGGAGGAAAACAATGAGCTGGTAAAATGTATCAAGACCTGAAAAGCAGATTTAAAGTATTAACACAAGTGAAATAATTAGGGTAGCACAAATAACAGCTTTTAAATATCATGATGTTATGAACTCAAATATGATAGTTAATTGCATTAAATGTGTGAAGATTAAGTGCTTCAGTAAAGTGTCAAAATACTCATAATTAATACATTATTAATACAAATAGGATGAAATGGTTGTGTTCAAAATTTGAGGAAAAATCAGTACCATGGTTTTCAAATTTTATAAAGTAAAATACAAGATTATGTATGAAAGGCTAACAAAGACCTCCAAATTAATAGCTTCAGTATAGCCTGAAATGGACTTCTCAACTAAGAATTGTCAGTAAATAATTTAGTACCAGAGTTCAAAGGTTTTAAGAGTGAGGATGGGTTCATTGTCTGTGTTGATGATGCTTCTCCAACTTTTCCTTCATCCACAGAGTATGATGATTCCTTTACCCACAGCTCATGCCAGCTGTAAGTGGAGGGAAAATGAGTTACTGAGGGAACCACTTTGTGAGTTAGATTTGCTTTCAGTGTGTGTGGAACACCCTGCATGCTACCTGATCTCCACCTAAAAAGTCCAAAAGCAAGAGTTGTTCTGATGGCAGAATTTGGTGGCCAGATAGATTTATGAATATTCTATACACCAACTGTAATAAGCACAGAAGAAGAAATACCAACTTCACCTAGTGAAAACAATTCTGATAAAATGAAATGCTAGGAAACGTAAGGGAATTTCATCAGCATTGAACCTTGAGACAACCAGAGAGTGAGAATAGAGTTCTGAGTCTCTGACTGCAGAATAGATTATATGCAACTGTTAGACCCTCAATAAGAGCTTTTAAAGCCACTAAAACCAGGAATATTTACCACTCAGAACTGTTCGAACTCAGGGAGTATAAGGGCCTGTTTACACGTGTAGTCAGATAAACCACACTACCTACCCAGGTGTCACAATTGAGCTGATCCTTATGGATGGAGTGAATACAGCAGAAGAATCTGATGAAAAAACAACAACAAAGAAAGTCTCACATGTCTCACACTCTTAAATATAGCTAACAGAAAACTAAACAGGAAGATGCTTTGGACTCGTTCACTTTTTCGACTGGGCCCAACAACTGACAAGAAACCTGTGGAGTGGGCAGAGATTTAACGTGAGGTTATGGAATGAAGGCATGATAACAATGGGGAGAATAGATTAGTAGAAGGATCCATTTTGGCAAAGGATGGAGTTTTTCCCATTGCGCTGCATGGACTCCAGGTAGTTCAATTTGCCAGTGACACTCAAGGTAAGACCAAGAACAGCGAGTATGAAAAGTATGTGAAACTTAAGTTCTAAAAGGAGCGGAGTCTGGAGCAGCCTTGAGAGCAGAATGAAATTTTGTACCTAATATGCAAAATAAAGCCACAGCGCCTCTGGGTCTTCTCTACACTGCTTGGACCAGTTTTGGCACTGGAAATAAGAGCTCCCTTTATGGGAAGAGACTGCCAAGGCCTCTTTAAACAGATGGCTGTTATTTCATCATTCAGCATCGCTTCCCTTGACACTTCTCTGTCTGCCAATTATTGCTGCAGAGATAGTCTTGTATTTCTGGAGAAATGACTGAGATTGCTTTTGAGAAACAGTATCTAAAGGTGTGAAATCTTTTTGTTTGCTTATTTACCTATCTACCAATCTGCACCTAAAATTAGGTTCGAGACTGAATTCAATTACTGATAAGTCACAAAGAATTAAATACATCTTTCTATGGCTTATCCCTGAGAATTAGGAGTGGGATGAACTTTTTTCAAATCCTCTGTGGAGTAAGTAAGGGATAGATACTGACTTACATGCCAGTTACTTGTTGAAACAGCTAGAGATGATACCACAAAAACCTAGACTCTTGCAATTAGGAATTATTAAGGCCCTTTATCCATAATGTAAAGAAGACATGCAGATGAAAAAGTGTTTTGTATGAGTGACATAGATGATTTGTAAGAAGAATGTAACAAGAAGAAACTGCCTTCAGAACACTGTTATTTTCAACCACTAAAATTTACTTCTTTCAAAGTTCTCCTTTTCTTCATTAATAATCCTCCATGCCAGTGGATCTCAACCTTGATAATGCTGTGACCCTTTAGTACAGTTCCTCATGCTTTGGTGACCCCAATCATAAAAGTATTTTGTTTCTGTTTCATATCTATAATTTTTCAACTGTTATGAATGGCAATATAAATATCTGATATGTAGGGCATATGATATGTGACCCTGTGGGGTTGTGACCCTCAGGTTAAGAACCACACAGGGGAACAAGGCTATATGTAACTGGGGTTAAACATCCTAAAGCAAGACAACTGTGTCAATTGGCTCTGTTGTGACAAAGTATCTGAGAAAAAGTATAAGAAAGAATGATTTATTTGGTGTTCTCAGTTTAACATGGTTCAGTTTAATCAGCCCAAATATTTTTATGTCTACGATCATGGCAGTATGTCTGGTAGTATTCAACACAGGTGTTAGGATTCAGTTCTAGGTGAGGAATTTATTGCTACGCAGATGAACATCCGTTGAGAAACAACATATCTGGGACAAAAACTCATAGAACATAATAATAAGTAAGAAAGTTATTTTTGTATCCATGCACTAAAGCTCCAAGGGAACTCAGTTTTAACTTCTGAAGGAAATCTAACACTTTGACTGAAACAGAAATGATCCGATTGCAATTTACACAAATTCTCCAGATTTTCCAGCTTCAATGTGGCCGTTTCCCCGACATTATCAGAAGAATTTGAGAAGAATCCTGTGACTTCACAGTGCGAGTAAATGAGCCTTTTTTGAACAAAGTGGAGAAAATAAAGCAGAATTTTTGTATCAAGGTAATTCCCTCTTCCTGCTGCACCTTTCAATCATTTGAGTTGTCTGGAAAATCACATCTCTTCCCTCTTCATTTTCTATCTCAGGAATCGCATTTACAAAAGAATATTTATGAGTAAGACTCTCAGTTTGCTCTAGTGATTAACCGGGACCGAAAACCAAAATGTGAAAAAATATATGAACTCCTGGACTGACAAGATGATTCCAGAGGGATCCCCAGAACTCGTGTGAAAAGCTGGATAAAGTGGGTGACATGCATGTGTAATTTCAGCACCGTGAAGCGGGGCGGGAGGTAGAGACAGAAGAACTGCTTATAAGCTCAAAGCCAACTAGTCTGGACGAGCACAGCATAGCAGAAACAAGAGAGAATGTTTCAAGTGTGCTGAAGGAGAGAATCAGATACTGAGAACTGGCCTTACAACTCTACAAGCACTATGACATACACACGTATGGCAGTATGTGCACATGCACACCCATACACGTCATACAATACAGCCAATAATAAATACATAAGTGAATAAATAAAATTTATTTTTTTAAATGTTTGAAGCCACAAACTGAAAGATAGAATGTGGAGAACTGAAGAGCTTTTAGTACCATTGGTTCCATTTTAAGCATGAAAATTCACTGTGCTAGAGGCTCTCAAAAACACATCTGCTATGTGGGAATATTTATTATCGCTTTGAAAGCCAACGAAATTCACAATAATCAGCATAATTGGCTTCAATAAGGTCATAGTGCTACCAGATGGCAGAACCAAGATGTGAGTCCACATTTCTAGGAATTTCTTAAAAGTAGGGACTACAGCCTTTTCCTACTGCATCCATTGTCAGCCTCCTGCAAAGCGGCGTCTTCACTAGAAAAGTGGCTTTGAAGTTGACTTGACCAAGCAAAATGGACTATGACTGGTCATAATGTGTGTAACACATATGCACGTGTTTGAAGCACAGTTGTTTCCCTGTTATCCACTTTAAATATTTCTTACGAGTATTAAGTCCAGATGGTGTATAAACCTTATAAACCTGGCTGGTAATGTTCAAGAGTGAGCATTTGATTCCTTTAGTGAAGGAATTTGTATGTTTTTTTTTTAAACCGGTGGCCNTATATATAGAACATTTATTGACAGTAAATCACAAAAACAATTACCTTAAAATTAGTGGACATATAGTTAGCCATTTAGTAAAGACAATCAAATTTGTACACTAACAAGATGGATGTGCTTATTAGTTTGGCATAACAAACAATTTTTTTGGAATATTTGATATGGCAGGATGAAAATACCTCCAATTATTTTCATCCATGTTTTGATTTTTATAATCGGTACCAAAAACTCCTCCTCAATAAAATGCATAATATAAAACAGAACTATGTGTAAGACCACTCCAGAAATTGTTAGAAATTCTGTCTAACTCCAAGAGAAATTTGATTAGCCTTTTGGTGAACTCAAGTGGCACTTAAAAACAAACAAATAAACATTGTGACATAATACAACTGAAATATATAATTGTTTTATGCAGTAGCTGAAGAAGGAATCAGGAACATATTAACTCTTTGTTTTCTATAATTGAACCAGTATTGCTTCACAGAGGAACAGAAAACTTTATGTGCACAGTAAAAACATTGCAATCATACCAATAAGGATCCAGAATGTGAGTAAAGGTATTTTAGGCAGTTTCTGTCGACATTGCTACCATGACTGATAATGTGCACAGTAGAAACCTTGTGTGTTGTATGTTAAAATCAAAGAATGCCGTTAAATCATGTGACTCATTAGGGGTGAGCACCACCAGAAACACCTGGAATCTGTGGCATAGTTGACTTAGAATTGATACTTGGTTCTTGCATGTTCAGAAATGTTTTACTGTTGCCAATTTTTTCATCCTCGATATTTAGTTTTGTGGGCTCATATAGCATTGTGTCCTTAATAAATGGTGCTTTAGGGACAACATAGCATGTTAGGAGCCATCCAAAGTTAATACATGTCCTGGATATTGGAAAAGACAAGGGCACACTCAGGAAATTAGTTGACTATGTACAGGTCATGTGGAGATGTGTATTCAGGAAATTGACTCCGGTTCAGCTCTAGTTTACTGACTTCCTATTTACTTCAAGTGTAAATCATGGATTACACGAAAGATATCAAGATCTTACCAGGAAGCTGAGATAGAAGGGATTCCTCACCTCAATTACCAATCTCAGGTCATCAGAGTTAGAATGGATGGTCATCGGCGTCATGGACCAAAGAACCTGGAGTCAAGAGAGAGGTTCTAGGTGTCCAAAAATTTGCTGCAACCCAAGAGTTAGAATGTAGGTCACTGGTAACTGAGAGACCAAGTAAAATTAAATTCACAAGTATTTGCCATGTCTATACTATGTGCAAGCAATTTGCACTCTCTGAAAAGATGAACATTAGTACAGACTTACACTGACAATGACAATAAAGTAACGGGGGACAAAACAAAACAGAAGTATACAGAAAAGACAGAAAACACTGAAGATCAGAGATGGTAGAAAAAGCTTGTGGAACAGGAAAGGTCGGAAGCTCTAGAAATCATAAACAACTCTAATAAATAGTGGAGTGCAGAACGACTTCATTTGCTTTGAGTGTGTTTCCAGAATTAGGAATGTTGGTTCATGTGACAATTTTATTTTTATTCTTGAAGAACGTCTGTATTGTTCTCCAGAATATCACTTTGCTTTCCCACCAACAGCATAAATCTTCTCCAGGGCAAGGATGACAATTTAAATTTCAGTAATATAACTTGCTGTAGTTTTGATTCGTACTTTTCTGATAATTAGTGATACTGGATTTTTGACATAAATCTGTTAGATCTGTTCTTTTCGTACAAAATGTCAGCTTAGGACTTTTCCCTCCTTTTAATCAGATGGCTTGGCTTTTTAAAAGTGTTCAGCCAATGGCTCAACAGGCACTTATTCACAAGCTGAGATTACTCTGTCTCCACTGTAATTCACTTTGAATGTAATTAAATCAATGGCTGCTTTATATTGTGTGATAAAATATTAATTTCATTAAATATGTACACTTGAAAAACATACCTTAAAAATAGCTAAGGTTCTAAGTCAACATATCATAGAAATATCTGCACACCCATATTTATTGCTGCACTATTCATAGCATCCAGGAAATGGAATCAGCCTAGATAGCCATCAACAGATGAATGAATTAAGACAATGGAGTACATACATACGATGAATTTTTATACAGCTCTGATGATAAATTAAATGATATTTTGCAGGATGATAGATGTGATTTAAAAGTCATTACATTAATTGGAACAATTCAGGTTGAAAAATCCTTATTGGCTGTACCAGAAAATCCATCGGAGGGGTGAGTGTGTTCCTGACCGGCGGCAGAAGCCCAGGAAAAGGGAGCACAGACATTCCGTAACCCCCTAATCTTTCTGGTCATTCTGCAGGGGCATTTCTTCCTGGCTACTGCCTCTCTCTTACTATCCCATCCCAGCTTGTGCCCAGGCTCCCCTTCCCTTCTTCAGGGCCATAAGATCCCCCAGCTCAGCCTATTTTGGGGCTGGGGCGGGGTGTTGAGTACAACCAGGCAGGATTTCCTTTGTTTCACCAAGCCTACAGGCAGCAAGCTAGGGCTTTTGTCTGCTAGGTCCTTGGCCAGCAAGGGGCCCTGATGCAAAAGATCCATCAGAGAGCATTTGAAGGAAGAGATGGGCAGGCACCAATGCAAGAA
>LOEQ01003129.1:285411-300411 GCA_001685075.1 Bramus lutescens | reverse complement strand
AAAATATAGAGATCCCTTAAACTTATTTGCATTTGGCTTAAAATTTAAAAAGAAAATCCTGCTTTTTGTATAATATTGGTATCGGGCTTTGGAAACATTAGTCTCATGCTAAACTTGTGGAGCATTATTTCTATAAAGCTGTTTTCAAAATAAGTATAAATAGAGGTGTAGAAGCTGGAGAGATAGCTCAGCCAGTGAATTGATTACCTCGTGCAAGATTGAGGACCTGAGGTCATCCGCCAGAACACATTTGTTAGCTGTTTGTGGTGGTGGCAATACTTAAAATCCATAGCTGGGGAAGTAGAGACAGGTGTTCCCTAGAATTTACTGATCAGTCAATTTTATTCTTATTGTCAACTCCCAGAGCTGCGGGAGATCCTGTCTCAAAAAACAAGCTGGGGGACACTTTAAGATCATTGCGCATGTACACATGTGTTCATATGCACAAACACAGGCATGCAATTTCACACAAATGAATGTGTAAACACACAGAAACGTGAACGCATACACACAGGTGCATGCGCAGACACACAGTACAAATACATAGTCATTTTAGTCTTTTGGAGGCAGGATGATTGCCCAAACCAAAAGTGTGAATTATTTTCTTCAATGTTATTATAACACATCTCACATAAATAGCTTTAGAAAGGATAATGTTGTGGCTTACAATTCTAGAAGCAACAGTCTATCATGGCTGTGATAAGGCGGGATAGAATTTGATTAGCTCATAGGACTTGAAGCCTGACTGGTCTATGACCTAACACAACTAAATGTGCCTTTCATCCCAAAGAACATGCAACTTTCCCAGACATTAGCAGCTGCAGAACAAGTGTTTAGACGCATGACCTTGTTTGGGACACTGCACATTTGTCTTAATTACTTTTCTACTGTGTGACAAAGCACCACAACAAAATCAACTTAGAGAAGAAAAATGTTACTGGGGCTCATGGTTCTAGGTGGTGAGTCCACGACCATTACAACAGGAATCATGGCAATGGGTAAGCAGACTTGGCACTGGAGTAGTAGCTGAGAGTTTACATCTGATCCTCAAGTATGGGACAGAAAGAGAGAGGCAGGTAAGTGGCATTGGCTTTTAAAACCTCAAAGCGAGACCCCGGGGATGGACTTCCTCAAACCACACACAAAAGACCACACCTCCTAATCCTTCCCAAAATGTTCCACCAACTGTAGAACAAGCATTCAAATACATAAGCCTATGGGTGCCATTCTCATTAAAATCACCACAACATTGAAATATTAGCATCAAGGAAACAAAGCTTGAATGAAATCTGTCTTCTTAGTTTAGTTAAAAAAAGTATGAGTAAAGACCCTGAGATTGAAAGATGAGGTTTGATGATGATCCAGTCATCATAGACTACCACTGCTGGGTCTATAGCAGCTACTTATACAATTTCTATAACTAAGTCTTCTTTGACTAAAATGAAAAATTCAAACAAGACAAACAAATAAAACAACTCAGCCCTTGCATATCCCAAATGTCGTCATACAAGTAAGCTTACATACTGTTTGTTCAATAGATTGACACAGTGATATTTCCAGTGGAAATCAATAGAGAATCTAAAGAATATGAAGCTGCAATGTGTTGAATCTCAGTGCATATCATGAATTGTGGCTTTAGGGAAAGCAAGAATCAAAAGCAGATGAACTATACCAAATTTCCCTTTTTATTCATTTGCTTTAGGTTTTTACTTTTGACATAACACCTGTCATACCTCAGTCCGTTAAAGCAATCTTCAAAGATCCCAATAATGAAGATAAAAGAGAAAAATGTCTACTGAGCTATGATTAAATAATGTACATGATTTTTAAAAGTTTCATGGGCTTTGGAAAGGTAATATTTTTCCTTTTTTAAATGATGAACTTTGCTTTTGTGCCTTATGCAGAAAGGATGTATGAATAAAAGTTTCTGGAACCCAGAGGAACCCAACTTTACTGAGAAGGTAGGAACTTCACTGATACCTTTTCTTCTTTGGAAGTCACTTTTGAAGATCTATAAGGCTTAGCTAGGGCTGGGCATTTAAAGCAGAAGATCATTGTCCTCATAAAAGTGAATCCTCCTGCCAATCTATTGATACCTTTTTTTCTGCAGCAAGTTTGAACTCTTTATGATTTTATCAGCATTTATGTTCATGTTTAGCCTGAAAGCAACAATGGATAGGGCATATAATATTCTAAACAATGCTATGAACCTTGTAATAAATTAATGACTACAACTATTTCTCTGTAGATTTTGAAGGTTCATAGAATTGTCAGGAAATAGTTTGTTATTTTCACTCCAGATCTGTCAACAATATGCAGAATTCTGAAATGTTTGCCTTTAACCATGGTAGACATTCAGTATATAATGCCTTTAAATATGAGGCACTTTTGAAAAAATGAAATATTCCCATATATTATAATTTACCTACATGTTTTAAAGACTAACAGAGACAACACCAAAGTAGCCCAAACCCTCATTAAAATATAACATTACCAATAAATTAAAAGATACTTACTTATTGTTAATTTAATCTTATCTTTAATGCACCACTTCAAACTTCGGTCTAATTTTATGGTGAATTCTTTTAAGTTCTCTTTCTCTATGTTATGGTTCTCTGGGTTTGTTGTTTACCTTAGGGTATCCTTATGAGGGGAATATTGTCAGGAGTGGGGATTTATTTTCACTTTGTATGTATGAATGCTTAAAATACTGTAGAAAGTACATCACATATATGGTATAGCTGAGAAGGCCAGAGATGTCAGTAGTTCTCTAGGAAATGGAGTCACAGGCAGTTGTCATCTGCTGTGAGGGTGCTGGCAACCCAACGCAAGTTGTATCAAAATTAAACGTTCTTACCCACTGAATCTTTCCATTAGACACTGATGGTTCTCTTTTTCTTATTCATTTTAATTTTATGCATATACATGTTCCATGACATGTATATTTGTGCACCATATACATGCTTAGTACTAACAGAGCCCAGAATAAATCATTGAATTTCCTACAATTGTAATGGCAAGTGGTTGTGAGCCATCATTTATGTGCTGGGAATCAAACCCAGGTCCTTCGAAAGACCAATAAGTCTTATTAACTGTAAGACAATTCTGCATCCACTGAGTTTGTTTTCATATTTTACTCATTTAGAGGTTTTCTTTTTTGAGACAAGATGGCTCAAACTGGCCTAGAGACCAATTGCCAAGACTGGCCTCCTGGCATTTGCCAATCCATCTCTCTCATCTTTCCTACTTATAGGGTTATAGGAATGTGCCACAGCAGCTGGATAGAATATTGTGTTTTCAATATAATTAAATTTATCACAATATATTTTAATTTTCACAATTTGCTTTAAAGTCTACTGAAAATTTCTTTTTGATGTGGTAGAAGTTTTAAAAATGTATTTTCTCCTTTCAAAGCACTAGTATCATATAACACAATGAGCATTTTTGCATACAGTAGAAATCTGCCAAGGAACATATGAACACCAGTGTTCTCGTGTATTTATGTGCACATGCCTGTGTGGGTGGGAGGGAGGGTGTGTATCTACAAATCTCTTATAGGCTAATTTAATTCTAATTGTCAATTCATTTAAATGGCATTTTCACTAAAGAAGAAGACACGGCACAAGAAAAGGAATATTAAAACACACATACTTTCAAATTATTTTTATGGCTGGTTATGACATAGATGTTGTAGCTATTTCTTTAACGCCAGAAGCATTATGTCACAGACTTGGCAGAATTTCAAAGGAGATCAATGGGACCAGCTATATATCTTGTAACATATAAGGGAGACAGACCATGTAGGAACTTCTACTTTAAACTAGAATTTTAAGATGGGGACAAAGAGCATTAAACCAAGACTGATGCTCTGAGAATGGGAACCTGCACCATTCAGCTCTGCTGGAAAGGGGTGATAATGTTGTTGCCTTTTTATGTGACAACCAGAAAATGAGTCAAGAACCAAACTCAACTTCTAACAGAAATAAACTTTCAGTCAGGAATGAAAATTATGTTGGAGCAATTAGACACGTAGTCTACAATCAGGTAGAATTCCAAACTTACAGCTGAATTCAATGCTAGCAAATATTTCTGTATTGTCAAGTGTTCCTGGTACTAAAAAGAGGAAGCATTGATCTTCAATTGGTTTGCTTTTATTTTCCACCCTTATAATTACAAATTTGGATCTCTGACCTGGCTTAACTACAGAGCCATGCTCTGTGGAACACTCTTTGAGATCTGGTACTGTGATACCTCAGCATGAATATGCTCTTTACAGATTCCTGCTGTGTTTTCTTTATGGCACTTTAAATGAATGTTGAAAGGAGTTTATAGTCTCAAGTACCAGCTTTGGAGCCAGAAGTACTTAAGTAAAAGACTATTTGAATAGGTGCCTGTGGATATATCCTCTTTCAGCCTCTTATTCAATACATTTTTGTACTTTCAAAATAATAAACAATTCCATGTTATTTAGGTTTGGCTCCATCAGGCATGGAATACATTTAACAATGCCTCTATTTCTCTACCATTGTCAGGAACTGGAGTATTGCATGTCTCTGAATTTTAAAGAATATTTTTCTGTGTTAAGTAAACAAGCTGGCTCAGCCTTCCAAGCCAGTGCTTTACCTTGCTATACACATCATTCCAAACATAAATTTCCATTTCCTTGATGTTGTAGTCATCATGTTGAACAATAATGACTGGGCTCTGTTTACCATGGAAGCTCTGAAACTGTCCTTTGATTGTTTTTTCTACCTTTCGACCCTTGCTACATTGTCAGCAGGTACATGAGTGTATTCTGTGCTTCAGGAATGTCTTCGGTGCTAATCTGCTTTTGGTAAAGTACTCTGGGCCAAGAATCACTTCATAATTTATAAATATCAAATGAAGGTCAGAAGTTTTAGGGGGAGGGAATAAATCCAGCGTAAAATGTCAGAATTTTAATGGTAGGCTCTGTTGGCTTTTAGGTTGCTAACAAATCTGTCTTTAGGTTTAGATTCTCTGCTTGGCACAGGCTGTGCCTAAGAAAGAGCCCCCTTGAACCATATAGCCTTGTAATCACAAAGTGAAGACTTTGTATTTGACTTCTTCTTTCTCAGCTTGCAGACTCTTTTTTCTGCTGCAGCTGATTGTACTAACCTTCTACTGAATTTTTGTGATTTTAGTGCCCAAATGAGTACCCAGTAGTTGAGGTTAATTTGTTCCTGCATATGTAAAATTATAATAACAACAGTTTTTGTGTCTGCCAGGAATTCCTACACCTAGAAATAACTTGGTTTAGCCATACAACAAATGCAAAAATATGAAAACTTACTCATCAGTCTCTTCTAGATCATAAAATTGAGTCCCAGAGATGTTATAAAAAATCACAAATGTTTATAAATACAGGAAATGCTCATGTGCATAAGCATGTTCAATGGCATTGGGTTGTGCCAGTTGAACATTCTCAGCAAACACGTCTTTAATAAATAAATGTTATCTGCAGTCTGGTTTCAAAACACCAGATGTTTTCCCAACATAAAGAGTAGGCAGGGATCATGAAGTTAGTAAAAGGATGCTCTGAGACTATCTTTGGTTTTCATTTAAATGTTTGCACTTTCTATTGTAGTGCTAGTATCATGAACGGATGCAGTAAATATTTTTTAAATATTCTAATTTAGTGTTTCAGAATAATCCATAACATCCCATAATAGTAAGAAAATGATAGTCTAAAATATTCAGCTATAATTATTGTGACTATAGCAAATAAATAATCTATCATAGGCAGTTTTTATAACATCACCTATTGATTCAGAAATTCAGATTTTTGGTACTATGAACTGCTGGAAGAGATGGTATGTTTCCCATTAAGATTCTGATATTTATGAGGCTTAATTTATATTGAAATATTTCAAGAAGATAAAAAAGCACAAGTCCTCTGCTTGTCTGTGAATTGTGGACTCCATGAAGAACTCACTGACACACTGTCTGATTTTGTCAAGAGGCACTGGGTAAAATATCCAACACAGCATGTTCCAGGTATAGCTGGTGAAAGTTTCTCTCTAATTTTCACCCCATTTAGGGATGCTGAATATACAAGAAAACTACCTTAACAGGAAATGCTTTCAAAGCCTCTTAAAAGAAACAAGAACCCTGGTCTCAGACTAGGAGTGAAACAATACAGCTTATTGTCACCGCTCTTGTGTGCTGCCAAGAAGTTGATGGGAAGACCCTCCTGCTGAAGACAGCATACACTTTGGTCACAGGACATGATGACATCAAGCTGGCACTTACCTGGAATCTTCTTCCTTGTTTGCCAGCTTTCAAGCATTGGGAGATGTTTAAAAAGACTGGGGGGAGGGAGAGAAAGTTATTAATATACTTACACAGTTATTAATCCCAGGAGCTATAATAGTGACTGGCCTGGGAGGTAAGACCACTGGTACAAGATTTGTATTATGTCAAGAGGGGCAGCTGACAGCTTTCTGTTTGGACTTAGGGCCATTTCCACAGGCGGAAACCCATACCTAGTACTGTAGACATGACCAAGAATCCCTGGCTGGAAGGTCAGAGGACTCTATGACCCTATAGAGTCTACTATAATTATTTTCTAAAAGGAGACCAAGTGTGAAGATGACCTCTAAATATTTATCATTATACTCACAGGTTAATAGAGCCTTCGCCCCTCTTCAAAAGTTTCTTTATGTCATGTGTAGGGGTTAACACAGAGAGTCAAAACTGGCCAAAGGTGAAGCGTGAATGAGTGAGGAGTGCTCAGCCGTAAGTGGGACATCCCTACCTCACACACACCTACAAAGCTCAGGAAGCATCATCGGCAAAGGAACAGAACCATTGTAAAGGCCAGAGGTTGGAGGGACTTTCTCTGAAGGACCGTCTTATGGAGATGAGATGGTCCTTGGACTTATGTACTCACAGCCTCCACTCGACCTACCTGCCAAAGACAGACCTGGTCAACATTCTAGCATGGGTATTGGAGGGATTCATAAGGTCCCACGCCTAGATGAGAAGCTATTGGCAGTTTCTGTCTGCTGGGGAGGCTGGATTTAGCTTATTTCAGGGGTATGAGCCCTCTGATCTAAGGGAAAGTCCTAAACCTATGTGAATACAGTCATTACTATTTGGAATCAGTGGTTATAACAAAGTTTTTAAAGAAGACACAAAATTGGTTGATAGGATATACATATATTGTATACATGTACCAAATTTTAAAAAAATAAAAATCTGAAATTTAACTAAAGGAATCTTAGATCTGTGTACATGTGTGTGTGTGTGTGTGTGTGTGAGCCTTTGAGCACACACGTGAACATGAGTGAGTTGTGCATGTATGCATACGTGAATGTGTATGAATGTATTTAAATACAAATGTTCATATATGCATGATATGCACACACATGTATAGAAGTGTACATATATGAACTCGCATGGCTCTGTATTTGCTTGACCATAATTCATTTTATGTATTTGGTTTAGGTTTATCCCTTTTTAAACTCTTACTCTTCCTATATGTCAGATATATCTTTACTATGATTCCTTCATGTTGGAATATAAGTCTGCAAAGCACTCATTCTGGATCCTCACAGTTAAAACAATCCTATCAATATATGTTAATTCCAAATAAATGAGACAAAGGGTCTTATTGGCTCAACTAGAGTCAGGTATCCTATACAACTCATCTTTTATGAGCTTATGAGGGTTTTTTTGAAGCATACCATGGCATCTTCAGACTTAGAATTCTGTTCACATGGATATCATTGGACAGAGTGTAGCTGGATATATTTAGCATGAAAATTACTATGGGATACTGCTGTGAAAGCATCCACCTAATATGTTTATAGAAGTATATCATTAGAAACATTTCTTCCATAGATTGATTCTGAATTCTTAGCTATTTCTTGAGCCACAAAGTCAATGAACCAAAGTATCTTCTCTGGCCCCTAAAAAATTCTATTTTTTTTTAAAATCATAGTCCAAGTTAAATATTTGGTGCAATGGAAGATCACCTTGCTTGTGTTAAAATTATCTCCATAAAGAAGTGACATATTAATAAGGATGCTATTTATTCATTGCCACCTAACAAATTACTACAAAGCAACTGATTAAAACAGTGAGTTATTATTTTTCAATGACTTTGAATAAGGAATCCAGAAGTTTCTTCATTGGACATTTTATGGTTGCCTGTTTCATAAGGTTTCAGCCAAAGCATGGAACAGGGCTGTAGTCATTTCACAGGAAATGTGGGACAAGATCCACTTTAGAATTTATTTGTGGAATAGATGGCAGGCCCATCACTGTTTTTTGTCATGTGAGTTTTTCTAGTAGTAATTCATCACACATTGTGGGTAGCCAACTGTTTACATTATTAGGAGTAAAAGCATTTTATAAAATATAGTTAGCAATATGCTGTGAAAATCAACATTTCTCTCTTACAGTTTTATTTTATTAATTAATTTATCTATAAACTTTCATTAGTTCTTTTCTAAACAGTCAACAGACCTCTTCAGGTTCTCAAATGTATTGTTATTTGTTATTCATTTTGGTCAGTTTTTGGAGACATTTTTCCTACCATTTTGTTCTACTATGTAAACTCACTTTTTGCTAAAAACATGTTTATAAAGATAATAATTCATAGTTCTCATCATGGAAAATTCCAATTGTAGTCTAGAGGACATGATGAAATTGATAAATAAATAACCCATCAGACTTAATGAAGATCTGTGTCCAACTATTTACAATGATGATAGAGAGATACTCAGGCCCAGGAAGATCCACAAAGGACCAGAACATCAAGCTTCAGTAGATTTGATGGAGATATGCAGTCAACAACAAGGACATTGAGCTATAAAAAGGGGAGCATGCCATATGCCAGGGGCAAATGAGAAAAATCTTATTAAGTGGAGACAAGGAACACAAAACTGAAGAGTAGGTGTTGGGGTGGAGAACAGCACGTGTGGAGGTTGAAAGTCCAAACTATTACAGAAAACTAAGAAGTTTGGCATTTACCTTGAAGCAGTCAGCAGACAAGACGGCAGATTTTACAAATCTTGGAGCTAAGCATCCAGGATCAGGAAGCAGGGTGACTGCATGCACAGGTCTTGGTCAGAGCTCTTCCCCTGAGTTGCAGAGTGGCAAATTCTTGTGGCACCTTTACACTTTAAAAAAGATAGCAAGAGAATTCTAGAGCCCTTATGTGAGGGTTTAATGGTCTGACTGGATAATATTGTCACATTGGGGATTAAAATTCTGAAATGTGAGTTTTAAAGGGTTGCACAGTATGTGGATAATAGGAAATGAGGTATTCTGTTATTGTTGTTCTGGGTAGGCATTTTAATCATCAATATTTATCTAGTAATGAAAGATCTACATGTTGATTAACTTTACTTTATGAATAAGAACATACTTAATAGAACCAATTCAATGACTCTTCTGAGAAGTGCGGCTGATCTGCAGTACTCCTTGAGGGTCAGGTCTGGTTTTCATTGAGTGGCAGATGTAGAAAATCAACCCAGATCACTCCATTATCATTCCGTGGGTTTCTTCTGGTTCAATTCTCTAATAAATAGAGATGCAGCGACTGCTGTGTTAGATCCAGCATTGTTTCATCCAAATGTATCCTCGATTGATTTTATTTCCATCTCTTCTGATAACTGCCAGAATTCTTGCTCAAATCCAGCATGTGGCCCCTCTCTCTCAGCCAGGCCAGTGGGGTGTCTCACTCTGAATCTGAGTTATAGTCTTTAAATGAAAATACTGCCATGATGGTTATAATTTTTTTATTAAATGAGTAAAAATGATAATTCTAGGAACATGTTCTTCTCATCAAAGCAAAACATAATGGTTTTTAGAAGTCACTCTAGGAAATCTTACACACACACACATATCAAAATTGCTTAGCTCCATTCTTTGGTTCCTTGGTGTTTTAATCATTCCTTGATCTGTGTCCCACCTCACAGTGAATATGCATTATACCGCTCAAGCATACTGATTTTCACTTCATGAATCTATAAACCCTATAATTCTTACCCTGAACCTGGCAGTTTAACCTGTCTGGGAGGAATGATTTAATAACAGAGACTTGTAATGAGCGCTCTTATCACTAGAATGTCACTGTATTTACAAAATATACTGCAGGGCACTTACTTATATACCACAAAGTGCTCTCATAAATCATTTGGCCTAGGTGGCATTTTTTAAAGCACCTGAATTAAATAGAAATATGTCAGTATTCCTAAGTTTGACTCACTTGTTCGGTTTGACCTAAGTAATTTGACTGCTCTCAATTACTACAACTTCAAGGTTTTTGCCTGTTTGATACTTGAAAATGAAGACTGTTCATCCATTCCTGGCTACCCAGACCTGAATAATCACACAGAAACTATATTAATTATAATATTGCTTGATCTATTAGCTCAGGTTTCTTCTTAACTAATCTTACATCTTAAATTAACTCATTTCTATTAATCAATGTTATTACCATGAGGCAGTGGCCTACCGGAAAGGATCTGGCATCTGTCTCTTTTGGCAGCTACATGGTGTCTCTTTAACCCCACCTACTCTCTCTCTCTCTCTCTCTCTCTCCTAGCCTAGCTATATTCTGCCCTGCCATAGCACAAAGTAACATTAAACAATAAAAGCACCACATATACACAAGGACAGCCCACATCAGACACTCTATTTTAATTATTAACTAATAATTATATAAAATAGCAGTATGTAGAGATTTAAGCAAATAAAACATTGATTTAATAAATAATACTAACAGCAATAACACTTTCATTGGTCTGTTGTACATGTTTAAAA
Source organism: Bramus lutescens (assembly GCA_001685075.1). Taxonomy (NCBI): domain Eukaryota; kingdom Metazoa; phylum Chordata; class Mammalia; order Rodentia; family Cricetidae; genus Bramus; species Bramus lutescens. The sequence goes on along the minus strand of LOEQ01003129.1, from coordinate 289,617 downwards.
CATGCAGAATGCTAATGTCTCCAGATTCTCTCCCTGTGCCGAATTTCCTGATACAGTGAGTGGTCTTTTGTTCATTTTCCTGGAGTAAGAGGTATCAAATAATGATGGAACATACCTCTATGTCTATGGTAATAATTCCTGAGAGGATTCATATGTAACACTGTGATTGGGACAGACAGACCCATCCTAAGTGTGCACAGTTCCTTCCAGCAAAACGCTCAGGTAAAAAATATTCAGAGACTTAAACATTTAAGCGGGCTTATAAAATGAGTGTTATGATATCACTCTTATAGGACAGGAGACTGGAGCTGAAAGAGGAAAGTTGCTCTTTCTAAGGCAAACTAGCTCATTGGTGGCAGAAGTTTTGAACTCTCTTTCTCTGATTGCAAAGTTTACAGATGTTCCACTGTGCTCCACAGATTCTCATTCATATCTTGGGAATGGGAATTGAGATTTTTCTTTTCTTTTTCTCGTTAAATGAATAGGAGATTAAATAGCCATTTGACTCAGAAGAGAGAAGATATCCTCACAGTTTCTTTGCTGGATAGAATCAGTAAACTTTGAAACACACACTCTCAGAAAAACTAGAAAGAGTATTTCTAAAAGAGACTAAAATTTTTGCTATGGACTTGAGTCCTCACCAAATTCATATGCTGAGTTAACCTTCAATATCACTGTTACTGGATTGTATAATATTATGCAGTTTTATAATAAGCTGAATGATAAGCTGCATAATAAGGTATATAATGAGATAAGAATAAATCATTCAGAAGGGTGGAGCCCTGATTAGGTTTGTATCCTTATAATGAGAAATAAGAGATATTTTCCTAACTAGTTGTCTCTCTGCCATGAAGGCATAGGGAGAAGAAGATGAATTGTAACTCAGAAAAGTATCCTCAAAAAGACACTGGATTCTTGACCCCTCTTCTTGGATTTTCATATCTCTTGAAATTATATAAAAAAGTCTTCCTTGTAGTTAAAGGATTCACTTTCTCATATTTGTTACCGTAGCCCAAACTGGCCACCTAACTCCCTAGTCTTTGACATTCTTGAAGCAGTAGCTGACCATGACACTTATTGTACCCAAGAAGCACTTCTAGTAATTAATGAAGTAACAAGGATGAGAAGAAACTTTTATTATAGGACAATTGAATGCTTGAGCTTGATTCAGGCCTGATCCTGGGGTCTGTAAGAAGCTCATAGGTGTCACTTCTTTCTAAGAACTATAGTCCCATCTATGACATGCATGCTCAGTCTATGTTATTTACACTAATATTCCCAGAAAGACAGCTGGCTCAACCTGCTTTCTTCTTCAAAAATAAAATGATAAATGACAAATTGAATAACATTCAAATGACTTTCCTAATCAAAACAGCTAGGGAGTGCCCCCTCATGATTATGTTTATCAAGTAGATATGCCAGTTGTGATGGTTGATCTTGCTTCCATATTTGACTGGATTGAGAGATGTCTAAGACTGGTAAGATATACCTGTATATCTGTGGAAGCATTTCCAGGAAAAATTGACACATGGCATCGTGATTGGAAGAGACTCATTCTCAACGTGGGTGGCACCGTTGACTAAGTGCTTGGGATCAGGAAAGACAACAGGGACTTATGAAGTTGAATGGTATGTATTTTGTATTACACAATGGCTATGACTCTGAAGGGACCAAGGGTGGAATATTACATGGGAAATGTCCTCTACATTTTCAAGATCATGTGTTTAAACACTTAGTTGGTAGCACTCTTTTGGGAGGGAGCTTCTGGGAGCTTTAGGAGATGGGGCTTCGCTAGAGAAAGTAAGTTGCTATGGAGTGTGTCTAAGGAAATAGACTGATCAAACTTCTGGGTCTAACATATATCAGAAGGACTGTGTGATACTTTATACATGATGCCTTATGGCTGCCAACCTCTTACTGTATCAGAAACTTACTTAGCCAGTGCATAATTTATTGATGAATTCAAGTTCAGGACTTTGTAGGTTTCAGAAAGAATAGAACAATTAAGTAGTTCAATGGTGAAAGGAGGAGAATCTGATTTGCATTTTAATGAATTTTATTCCTAAAACTCCATAATGGTTTCCCCATGGAATCAGTGTTTCCTTGAAAAAGACAGATTTACAGTGTTAGCTTTCTTTCTCCTATAGAGTTTAAAGTAGAGGTGATTCAAATATACAAAAAAGTTAAATTCCTTAACCTTTATCTAAAAGTAGACATTATCAAACATGAAGAGGGCAAAATTTGAAGAAAAAAAAAGATGACTTAATCACATGTATAACCAATGTTCAAAAATAATATCAGCAAAAAATACACTATTTTTTGAATGAAATAGTTTAATTGTAAACTACTAATATGATTCATATTAGAGATATTAAGTGGATAAAAATAAGAAATAACAAATATGAAAATGCAGTCGAGATTCAGCATGTAAATTGCTGTCAATCTGATTTTTCAAGCATCCCTGGTCTCACACAGCAGAGTATCTACAAATGCATGTGCAGTGATGAGGGACTAGAGAATCACTCTTCAAAGTCAGCTCCGACAAGGAGGCTTATTTTCTATCTATCTTTTTAAACCAACCTTTCTCATTTTACAAACCAATCTCAGTTCTACTCCCTCCCTCTACCTGACCATACCCCCACCCCACCACACATCCACACCTCAGAAAAGGTAAACTTTTACATGGGGAGTCAACAAAGTATGGCACAGCGCTATGAGGCAGGATCAAGACCCTCCCCCTATATTTACGCTGAGCAAGGTATCCCGCCAAAGAGAATGGATTCCAAAAGCCCAGTTCAAGCACTAGGGATAAACCTTGGTCCCACTGTCAGTGGCCCCACAGGCTGCTTAAGCCACACAACTGTCACTCACATTCAGAAGGCCAATTTGATACTATGCAGGTTCCCCCACTGTCAGTCGAGAGTCAGCCAGCTCCCACTCCCACAAGACAGCTGTTTCTTTGGGTATCACCATCATGGTCTTGACCCCTTTGCTCATATTATGGCTCCTCCCTCTCTTGGATTAGACTATGGGAGTTCAGTCCAGTGCTTGTTTGTGACTCTCTGCATCTGCTTCCATCAGTAACTGGAGAAAAGTTTTATGATGACAGTTAAGGTAGTCATCAATCTGATTACAGGGGAAGGCCAGTTCTCCACTATTGTTTAGGGTCTTAGTTGGGGTCATCCTTGCCGATTCCTAGGAATTAACCTAGTGCCTTTTTTCTCACTAGCCCCTAACGGCTCCCCTAATCAAGATATCTCTTTCCTTGCTCTCCCTCTCATCCTTTCCCCATCTCGACCACCCTGTTCCCTCATGTTCCCCTTCTCTTTCCCCTCCCCTTTCTACCTTCCTTTCTCCCCTTTCTCCACACTTCCAGTTTTCTGATATCTTCCAGATATCTTCTCTATGTCCCCTTCCCAGGGGGATCCATGTATGTCTCTCTTAGAATTCTCTTTGTTACCTAGCTGCTCTGGGGTCGTGGACTATAGGTTGGTTATCCTTTGCTTTATGTCTAATACCCACTTAGGAGTGAGTGCATGCCATATTTGTCTTTCTGGGTCTGGGCTGTCTTACTCAGAATGTTTTTTTTTTCTAGTTCCATTCATTTTCATGCAAATTTCAAGATGTCAATGTTGTTTACCACTGAGTAGTATTTCATTGTGTAAATGAACCACATTATTTTTATACATTCTTTGGTCGAGAGGCATCTAGGTTGCTTCCAGATTCAGGCTATTATGAATAATGCTGCTATGATAACAGTTGAGCAAATGTCCTTATGGTATGAATGCTCATCCTTTGGGTTTATGCTCAAGAGTGGTATTGCTGGGTCTTAAGGTAGATTGATACCCAATTTTGTGAGAAATTGCCATACTGATTTCAACAGTGACTGAACAAATTTGCACTCTCTCCAGCAATGGAGGAGTGTTACCCTTACTCCCTATCTTCTCCAGCCTAATCTGTCATTGGTGTTTTCAATCTTAGTCATTCTGACTCGTGTAAGATGTTATTTAAGAGTTGTGTTGGTTAATATCCGGGTCTTTTATTCAATTCCATTGGTCGACTTCTCTGTTTTTATGCCAGTACCAAGCTGTTTTCATTACTGTAGCTCTGTAATAGAGTTTGAAGTCAGGGATGTCTTGACTCTAGAGGGAATCCAGGTGTCCAAGGAGATGGCCCCAGCTTGTTCCTTGAGCAGCTGAGGAGAGG
>LOEQ01003129.1:272825-285079 GCA_001685075.1 Bramus lutescens | reverse complement strand
AGGGCAGGGAACCCTGACTGCTCTTTGGACTGGAAAGGGAGGGGGAGGAGGAATAGGGGGAGGGGGAGGAAAATGGGAAGAGGTGGAAATTTTTAATACTAATAAAGAAAATGCAAAAAATGTTGTGTTGATTTGCATTTCTCTGATGACTAAGGATGTCGCAATTCCTTAAGGCCTTTCAGCCATTTGAGATTCTACTGTTAATATTTCTCTGTTTATATTTGTACTCCATTTTTAATTGGATTATTTGACATTTCGATGTCTAGTTCCTTGAGTTCTTTATATATTTTGGAGATCGGTCCTATTTCCAATGTGGAGTTGGTGAAGATCTTTCCCCATTCATTAGGCTGCTTACTGACTGTGTCCTTTGCCTTATAGAAGTTTCTCAGTTGTGGGAGATCCCATTTATTGATTGTTGCTCTCAGTGTCTGTGCTACTGGTGTTATATTTAGGATGTGGTCTCCTCTGCCCATGTGTTCAAGGCTACTTCCCACATTCTTTTCTATGAGGTTCAGTGTGGCTGGATTTATGCTTGATGTAGGAGGGTCATCTGTCTGTGTGTTACTTTCATTCCAATTATTTCTTTGACAGAACCCCTTTTTATAGGCCAGCCCTTAGGTGGGTGGGTAGACAGAACAGAATGCTGGGAGAAAGAAAGCCGAGTCAGGCAGATGTCATTACTCTCCTCTCCGAGGGAGATGCATGATGCTCCAGCTCAAGATGGACATAGGTTAGAATCTTCCCTGTAAGCCGCCACTTAGTGGTGGTACACAGATTATTAGAAATGGGTTAATTAAGATGTGAGATTTAGCTAGTAAGAGGATAGAGCTAATGGGCCAGGCAGTGCTTAAATGAGTACAATCTGTGTGTTATTATTTCGGGGTATAAGCTAGCCGTGTGGGAGCCGGGTGGGATGAAAAGCAGGCCCACTCCCCTTTCACTACATATGCTGAAGTATTTGATCCATTTGGACTTATTGTGTATGGCAATATATATGAATCTATTTGCATTCTTCCACATGTTGACATTCAGTTATGCCAGCACCACTTGTTGAAGATGCTTTAATTTTTTCCATTGTATAATTTTAACTTCTTTGTTAAAAATAAGGTGTTCATAGTTATGTGTATTAATATCAGTGTCTTTGATTCAATTCCATTGGTCCACCTGTCTGTTTTTATGCCAGTATTAAACTATTTTCATTATTAAAGTTTTATAGTAGAGCTTGAAATCAGGGATGGTGATACCTCTGGAAGTTCCTTTCTTGTACAGGATTGTTTTGGTGATCCTGGGTTTCTTGCTTTTCCATATGAAGCTGAATATTATTCTTTCAATGTCTGTAAAGAATTGTTTAAATTCTAATTGTAAAGAAATTTGATGGTAATTGCATTGAATCTGTAGATAGCCTTTGGTAAAAATTGACATTTTTATTATGTTGACCCTACCTATCCAAAAACATGGGAGATCTTTCCTTTTTCTGATATCTTATCAAATTTCTTTCCTCAAAGACTTCAACTTCTTGTCATATAGGCTGTTCACTTCATTGGTTAGTATTAATCCAGGATATTTTATGTTATTTGTGGTTTTTGTAAAAGGTGATGATTCTCTAATTTCTTTCTCAGCTCTTTTATTATTTGTATATAGGAGGGATACTGATTTTTTTTAGTTGATCTTGTATCCTACCACATTACTGAAGGTATTTATCAACTGTAGGAGTTCCCTGGTAGAACTTCTGGGATCAATTATATACTATAATATCATCTGAAAATAGAGAAAGTTTGACTTCTTCCTTTCCAATTTGTATCACTTTGGTCTCCTTTTGTTGTTTTATTGTTCTAGTTAGAATTTCAAGTACTATATTGAATAGATAAGGAGAGAGTGGACAGCCTTGTCTTGCTCCTGACTTTAATGGAATCACGTTGAGTTTTTCTCCATTTGATTTTGATGTTGGCTATTGGCTTGCTGTATATTGCTTTTATTATGTTTATATATGTTCATTTTATCCCTGATATCTCAAAGACCTTTATAATGAAGGGGTGTTGGATTTTGTTAAAGGCTTTTTCAACATCTAATGAGATGAACCTATGATTTTTCTTTCAGTTTATTTTTATGGTAGATTACATTGATAGAATTTCATATGTTGAACCAACCTGCATCTCTGGGATGAAAACAACTTGATCATGGTGGATGAATTCATTGATGTGCTCTTGGATTTGGCTTCCCTGTATTTTATTGAATGATTTCTCATCAATGTTCATGAGGGAGATTGATTTATAATTCTCTTTTTTGGTTGAGTCCTCATGTGGTTTGGTTAACAGGGTAACTATGGTCTCATAAGAAAAAGTTTGACAATTGGTGTGGGAAGTCCTTATGTATATATATTGCTTTTATTGGTTAATGAATAAAGAATCTGTCTTGCCTGGTGATAGGGCAGAGTAGAGCTAGGCAGGGAAAACTAAACTAAATGCTGGGAGAAAGAAGGCAGAGTCAGGAGACACCATGGAGCCACCAGAGGAGAAAGACTCAAGGTGTCAAGTTAGAACCTTACTGGTAGGCCACAAACCTCATGGTAAAATACAAAATAAGGAAAATGGGTTAATTTAAGATGTAAGAGTTAGCCAAAAATACACTGAAGCTATTGCTCAAACAGTATTGCACATAATATAGTTTCTGTGTGATTATTTCAGGAATCTGCACAGCCAGGAAACAAACAAGCAGGCCTCCTCTCTACAACAGGCAATGCTCCTTCTGCTTCTATTGTGTAGAACAATTTGAGGGATATAGATATTAGATCTTCTTTGATGTTCTGGTAGAATTTTGCACCAAAGCTTTCCAGTCCTGGGCTTCTTTTGGTTGGGAGATTTTTGATGACTGCTTCTCTTCCCTAGGTCTATTTAAATTGTTTATCTGGTCTTGATTTAATTTTGGTATGTGGGATCAATCTAGAAAAATGTCCATTTTTTTTCAATTTTACAATTTTGTGCAGTACAGATTTTCAAAGTATGACCTAATGATTCTTTGAATTCCTAAGTGTCTTAGGTTATGTCCCCCTTTCCATTTCTGATTTTGTTAATTTGGATATTCTTTCTCTGCATTTGGCTTAAATTGCATAAGGGTTTATCTATCTTTTTGATTTTCTCAAAGATCCAGATCTTTGCTTCATTGGCTCTTTGTATTGTTTACTTTGTTTCTACTTCATTGGTTTCAGTTTCCAATTTGATTATTTCCTATCATCTATTCCTCCTAAGTGAGTCTGCTTCTTTTTGTCCTCGAACTTTCAATTGTGCTGCTGTTAAAGTTGCTAGTATGAGATTTCTCCACTTTCTTTATGTAGGCACTTAGTGCTATGAACTTTCCTCTTAGCACTGCTTTCATAGTTTTCCATAGGTTTGGGCATGTTGTACATTCAATTTTGTTGACTTTTAGGAAGGCTTTAATTTCTTTCTTTATTTCTTCTTTGACCTAGGGTTGATTCAATTGAGCATTGTTCAATTACTATGAGTTTGTAGATTTTCTGCAATGAGTGTTGTTGTTGAATGCTAACTTTAAGTCATGGTGATCCAATAAAATACAGAGGACTATTCCATTTTTTATGTATCTGTTTAGGTTTACTTTACTTCTGAATATGTGGTCAGTTTTTGAGAAGGTTCTATGAGGTGCTGAGAAGAAGGTGTATTCTTTTATGTTTGGGTAAAATGATGTATTTTAAGTTTGGGTATTCTTTTATGTTTGGGTAAAATAGATGTCTTTTAAGTCCATTTGAGTCATGACATCTGTTAATCTCTTATTTAAGTTTCTGTCTGCCAAATTTGTCTATTAGTGAGATTGGGGTGTTGAAGTATACTATTAATGTGTGGGGTTTGATTGTGATTTAAGCTTTAATAATGTTTCTTTTACATATGTGGGTGCTTTTGTACTTGGAGCATAGATGTTCAGAATTGAGACTTCATCTTGGTGAATTTTTCCTGTGTTGATTGTGACGTGTCTTTCTCCATCTCTCTTGATTTTAGTCTGAAGTCTATTTTGTTAGATATTAGAATAGCTACACCCACTTGCTTCTTAGGTCAATCTCATTGAAAAATCTTTCCCTAGCACTTTACTCCAAGGTAAAGTCTGTCCTGGATGTTGAGGTGTGTTTCTTATATGCAGTAGAAGGATGGATCCTGTTTTTGCATCCATTCTGTTAGCCTGTGTCTTTTTATAGGTGAATTGTTTCTTCTGTGTTAGCATGTTCAGGTCTTCCTGTTATAGGACCCATAGTTTCTGAGTTTGCCATATTGTTCTTTAGGTTGTTGAATGATGTTCTTGCATTGGCGCCTACCCATCTCTTCCTCCAATTGGTACACACAGTATTTTTGCCTCTTGGTCCAATACTTGTAGTCAGTGTCTCTGTCTTAGGGACTCCTCTCTTGAACTTACCTTGTACTTGCTCTCTGTGTCTCAGGGAGCTGATGAGGGCTCAGTGAATGTGTGGGTTTTGGGCCAGAGTGGGACTTGTAGATCACAGGGTGTAACTGGTGGTTCCTGGAGCAGCCTGCTTTCAGGAGGTTAGTGCACCTGAGGTGGGTGGGGGAGGGGCCCAGGGTTTTGCCTGGGACCTAGTACCTAGAAACTGGATCGTCCAGGTGGGGGAGTTGGTCAGTCAGTTCTTGGTCCTCTCTATATAGTCACAGTCTGTGCCTCAGCGAGGTGCTGAGGTCATGGCGGGGGGCAGAGTGGGACTCGTAGATTATAGGATCTGAAGGGGCCATATTAGAGCTACGTGCCTGCAGGAAGTTTGTCTTCTGGCTTGCTAGTGCTGGTGGGGAGAGGGGCTGAGGGGTTTGCCCTGGTGCCTAGGTCCTAGAGCTTTGGTTGTCCTGCTGAGGGGCTGGTCACTCACCTCTTGGTCTGCTCTGTGAAGTCACAGACCATGTCTCTGAGGAGGCTTACTTTCAATCTTTTTTCCAACATTTTAATAGAGAGTATTGACAAAAGAGCATCACAAGACAGAGAGAAGGAAGGAGAGAGGAAAAATAGGTGCGGGAGAGAATACTGTAGAAATGAGACCTTCAAAGAACTGTGTTGCTGCTCAGTAGTAGAGCACTTACCTAACATAGGGTTGTGAGCTGCAGAGGGCAAAGGGTAAGATAAGATTTATGTTTGTTTCAGATAACATTATCCCTCTAAACAAAAATATGAATAGAAACATTTTAATTAGTAATAACAATGTTTTTTAAGTTTGCTGGATGGCATCTCCAAATAGAAATTTTACACTCAGCATGCTCTTATATTGACAAGAACCAATTAGAGATGGTAACAGCTTCATTTTCTACAGAAGCTAAAAAGAAACTCAGAGTACTCAGAAACCAATCTTAAATTCACCTGCAAATTTGTATAGAAAAAATGTTCATACTCATGAGACAAATAAGGAACATATGTACTCATAACCACCAACATAAGAACATACATACACACATAGCAGTCATGTGAGAACAGGAAAACATCACTAAAAAGAAACCAGTTGTCTTTGATTTAAACTAAAAGTTTAGTGTTTTTCCAATAAGTGCACTTTATTCTAACATGATTTTTAAGTTGAGAAAATTTAGTCAGCTTATTTCAAAATCCACAGGGAACAAACAAGTGTCTAAAAAAGGATGACAAGAACAAAGCAGAAAATACTGTTCTAGAAAAAGGAACATGACTGAAGTGGCTCGTACTCTGACAGAGGCACAGTCAAAAATAAAAATGGAAGGAAATATTTGAGAACACGGAGATAGACACACACACAAAGGAAACATTAAGTGAGGAATGAGTCCTTATAACTCAGCTGGACGTCTTGCTTGTGGAAGTTTGAATAAGAAATACTCTCCACAATCCCCAGCATTTCATCCCCTGTGTGATGGCACTGTTGGGTGGAGGGATTAGGAGATCTGGCCTTTTTGCAGGAAGTGTTTCACTGGATGAGGACTTTGAGAGTTTGAGAAGTCAGGCTATTTCCGCTTTTCTATTTCTGTTTTGTACTTGCAGTTTGAAGATGTGAGCACTCAGCTTCCTGTGCCAGCTGCCATGCTTCTGCTCTGCCATCATGGAAAAAGCTCTCCCTCTGGAAATATAAGCAAAAATAAACTTTCCTTCCTTAGCTGCCTTGGTGTTTTTAATCACAAGAAGAACGAGTAACAAATACAATGCTATTCACTAAGAGATGTCTAGATAATTGTTCATTCACATGAAAGACAATGTTATATAAACATATTATGAATAAAAATAAATTGCAGACACATAAAATTTCAGGGGAAAGTTTAATTTGGAAAAGGATACAGAGCACAGAAAAACTTCTTCATCTGATAAAACCACAAAAATATAAATTTTGATCGATGTCATTAAAAATATCACATTTCAAAAGGTGTCATGATTTTTTTAATTACTAACTATGGAAATATTAGCAATGGCCTTATTTGATAAAATATTGATTTTCAATATTGATCCATATAAAATTCTTAACATCAACAATAAAATGTTAAACCTGTCTGATATTGTGACAATTAGAGATGGGAGAAGATGCTCTGGGCAAGGGTTAAAGTGGCCAATGTCAGTGTGGAATGATGCCCACCAGTGGGGGATCCAAATGAGGGTAACCATGAATTTCCAGTTCATAATAATCCAAATGTCCAAAATTGAACAAATCTGTTAGTGTAAACCACTGGCAAGGATGAACCAGGAATTCTCTTGAGTAGATATGTACAATGGCAGACTTCTGGGTGGGTCAGAGGCTGAGCCAAACAACAACAACAACAAGATAGAGGATCGTCCTAAAAGAAAGAATTACAGTGAATTTAATAGACTCTTTATTGGCTATTCACAAATCGGGGGGGGGCTCATGGAAATGGAAAGAAGCTTTGAAATGCTGTAGCACTAGTGAGAGCAGAAAGCTGTGCCTGCACTTAGTTCTAAAGGACCAAACAGGAAAAGCTGTCTTTGGCTACTCAGCTGAGATGATGACCCTTACAGAGAACCCACAGACTGATGAGGTGTGGCTTACATGCATGGGTCCTACTTTCACTCAATCTCTCATTGCTTCACCATCTCCTAACTTTATGTATTTTCCTGTGGTCCAGAGAGGAGTTTCTGAGGCTCTTTCCTGAGAAGGCAATTCGTGCAAGGTCCTGGACTCTTGGACATGCACACCAGTTTCATCGCTTTTATACAGGTCCATTGTCATGTCTTGGAGATGCACACCAGGCTTATCACTTCTATACAGGTCCATTGTCATGTCTGGGACTTGAAATCTCAGACCTTAGGCCTAGGACAGAAACTGATTCTCTCCCTAAGTTATCCAGTGTCCGTTCACAGACTCACGGGCTTTGAGTTTAACTGTTTGCCTCAGATATACAAATTTCATCATTATTACTTATAAGCCAAGGTAGAGAGAACGGACAACAGTCTATCTATGTGTCTGAGATGGGGCAGTTCACACTGTGCTATCCTGTTCCCATTCTGACCAAATACCTGGAGGAATTCTATTTACTAGGGACTTTTATTCATTTTATTCCTAACATCTGTCAATTGAATCTAGATGTTTGCAGTATTCCATAGTCACTACAGTTCTTTGCTATGAGATGGACTAGGATTTAGATGGAACGAAACTCAACAGCAGCTAACACAACTTCAGAGACTCACACTCCTATTGTGTCTGTGTGATGGGAGGGTCCATTTTCTATTGTAGTTAATAACAATCCTGCACTTTACAAATAAAATAGCTTTTCTTTCTGTCCTAATGTCACCCAGACACCTGAAACACCAGAGTGTTCCTAAGATGATCTAGAAAAGTGTCATGTGTGTTTTAAACACTCCTAGGGTTAAGATTCTTTAGCTAAATTTAAAAAAATGATCTCATAGTTTCAAATATGTCTTTATAAGAAAATAAACAGTTCTATTATATCGTAAGTATTGATTTATTGTTTTTTTATTTATCCTAAGCATTTCTATTTTTGCTAATTTGCATTAGGAACCCAACAGGGCAGACACAGGCTCCACTTTAGAGGTCATTGTTTGACAGTGGCACAACAGTCATTCAATATTGAAATAGTCCCCCAACTCTCAGAAGCACCAAAGGGGACCATTGTGACAATTCTAAATTTTCTGCAGCTCTCCCTTGAAGGTTATAAATATCCTTGGGAAGTCATGTGAATTTTATCACAGTAGCCCAGGGGCAATGCTTGCTTCTTTCTCAGCTGAGATATTTCTGTAAACAATAGGCCCTCCTGAGAAAGCCAGATTCCCAATGTGGTTGATAATAGTTTGTTGTGTTTGTCAAATTGGCAAGTTTGGCAATGTTCTACTTTTCTCTCTGACAGGCCTGATTTCTTCCTTCCAAGAAAATGAAATTATTTCAAAGTTATATGTATAGTGAACATTGGGATTCACCTACAGAACGTCATGGTTTCCAAGATTCTGGACCCTTTAACATTACACAGATACTACACAGATGAGTGTCTGTAGTTTAAGTTTGTCTGATTAAAGCTAAGAATTGAGGATTAAAATAGGAGGAGATTGGGTTACCCCTTTGAACACTTTGTCTATACTTAACACTCTTGGGGCTTTGGAGATTCAATATAGCATTATTTGTTTCTCATTTCCTTCTGAAAGATGGACAATTCACACTTAAAGAAAAGCTTAGGAAGAAAATTATCAACAGTAATTGTAAGACCAAGACTCGAGTTTAGACACTTTCCCAAGCCGGTCTACTTCATATGAACAGATTCTTTCTGCAGGACTCAGAAGGAAACATCAATCCAACCCGTTCCTTTTTATGGCCGATCCCATTATCTGTTCTCCCATAATTTCTGTGCACTTTATTTTTGCCTTCGATCCCCCCCAGCTCTAAGTCCTCATTCAAACCTTGGTTGGAACAGACAAATCAAGAGGCTTTGACACGCAGGCGCAATTACCTATGATGCATTTGCCTCCAAGCAAATGTCAAGATGTAGCAGCAGAAAGGTTACCTCCCAACGCTGCAGGGACAATCACTCTGCCAAGTGCCAAACCTGTGTGTGAGGGAGGTGGAAGGGTGTGAGGGCAGGTTCTCACATCAGTCACATAAACTGAACCCTAAATCGACATCCCCTGGGACAGCCAAACTAATTGGCAAACCCGCGTTTTGTTTTCCCCAGAAGGTTCAAACGTCTGCCTATGGACAGCATGGGCTGATTGGTTTGCAACTCTCTCTCCATCTTTGACGAGTAGGACTTTTACCTTCTGTGTGATAAAGAGCTTCTCAGGTTGAAAGTCAGGGGACCCTGCTATCTTGATTCTTCATGAATGTCTGGAATTTTTCATCTTTTCAGACTCTGAGGACCTTATTTTTAGTTATCCCAGTCAAGAGGAAAACAGGTGAAACACGAGACCCTTTTCGGTGCTCTGGAGACGGGGAGGCTGCGGTCCAGAGAGACCCTGAAGATAAGGAAGCCGTTTTTGCTCCCCCTGGTTTTTGCTGTTTTGCTCAGCTAGCCAGTTGGGAGGAGAGGTGGGGACACACACGCTGGCTGGCTTTCTCCAAGGCGCAGCTGAGACCTTTAGGAAATCACTGCAGAGGCAGAAGTGGCAAGGCGCTATTTTTAGCTCCAAATTGATTCAGCTGCAGTCCCTGCTGCCTCTGACTTCATTGCTTCCCAGCCCTCCTCCTTGCTTGTTCTCACTCCCTGCTTGAGCTTGGCTTCCTGCACCGCCCCATTTCCCACTGCTAACAGCCTCTCCCTCTGGTACCAGACAGGGTTAGGTGACTGAGGGCTGATAGTGAATCCCAGAAAGAGACAGAGGGTGATAGTGCCTTGGGCTGTGACATCCCACAGAGGCTGCAGCCAGTCAACAGCAGAGCCTTTCTGGGCCCAGCCAGCATCTGATTGTTCACCCTTCAATTGTCCCTGCCCTTGGGGACCTAGTTCCAAGAAGGTTCATCAGTTGCAATGCTGCACTCCTGAACATCTGCCAAATGTGTCCCGTCTGACTGAGGTCTATGCCTTCAGATGTTATTGCTAGAAGAAAAGACACACACAGAGTGGCTTTTCATCTTCTTCCTCAGGATGTCTCTGTACAGATGAGCCTACAGACAGGTGGCTTGCTCAGAGGAGGGGTGGGGAACAAGCCACGCAATATAGGCCACCTGCCTTTGTTTGCATGTGGGGTTTAGCAAAGGTCCCTTCTCTGTGGCCCTGAAGGCTGGGAGTGAGTGCTAAGCCAAGCGGGGGCTTGTGCATTTTCTAGTTATGACAACATTTTCTATTCCTAATAAGTAAGGTACTAGCCTTCAGAAACCCTTGTTGCAATAACATACATTACTGAGGAGTTTAGGTGCCCCCCTCCCCCAAAAAAGCGAAAGCATGTTTTTATGCAAAGAATTGGATGGTACCAAGTCTTTTGTTTTTTCTTTTTTGAGATAGTTTTATTATTTTGTAGACCAGGCTGGCCTCAAATGCAAAGAGACCTGTCTCTGCCTTCTGAGTACTGGGACCAAAGGTGTGAACCATCATACTTGGCTCAAAGTCCGTTGTTAATTATTCAACTAAGATCTCAATGGTGCAAAGCCTGGCAGGATTTGGGCACTCTGTCCAGGTCGTGAGGAAAGAGAGGCAGCCACTTCCACTGGAGAAAATTGTTGGAATCTGAACCTGGGCTCTGGCAGTGCATTCTCTAGCTCAGATATCAGTCCTCAGGAGGCCAATTAAACAGTGAGAATGGTAATAGAAAACACAGAGAAGGAAATTTATTTAGTGTGCCATGTTGGAAAGAGGAACAAAGTCCATCTTCTAGGTTCTGACGTAGGATTTAGGTTTAAATAGGTAGTAATTGGTACACAGGAATGAGCTGTTCAGGTCAAGGTATGAGCATTCCAGTATTGACTGACCCATCTGTACAATTGTCATAACTGTATGAGTGACAACTCTTCTTAAAAGACAAGTTTTTTCTCCCAGCATGATATTCCTGAGGAACTCGCAAGGGCCATCATTTCAATGCTGATAACGAGAGGGGGTCTGTCTCTCTTTAGGATATCTAAATGCCTGCCCATAAGTATAGTGATAATCTCTCAGTAAAGATGTTTGGATAAAAAAAAATTGCTGTTCTAGGGATACTGATCCTGATAGAACCCTAACTATGAGACTGTGTGTCGTCAAGAATCCCATCTTGAAACATAAGCATCAGTGTGATCAATCAAGAGATGAGGCCTTAGCAAGTGTTTAAGTCATGACAGCAAAGCCTTCATGAATGAGATTATCATGAAGGAATGAGTTCATCATTTGCATCCCTTCTGCCAAGGGAAGAGTCCACGTTTGTCCCCTCGAGAGAATGCAGCTACAAGGTACTGTTATCGAAACAGAAAGTAGCCTTGCCAGACAGAAGACCTGCCTATAGCCTTGACACCAAACACCAAATCTGTCCATTGCGTGTACCCTGGACTTCCAGTCTCTAGTACAGTGAAACATAAACTGTGGTTGTTTATAATTTCTCAGCTTATGGTTTTTTGTTACAGCGAGACAAATGGTCTAAGGTATTACTAGATGGAACCTGACCCTTGATACAGAAGATATGAGGAAGCAAAAATATGCAGCTTGATAGGGTTAGAAGTTAACATAGGAGGATGTCTAAGTAAGTGCATAAAAGTTGGCTTCAAAGATGAAGTGACCTGTGTATTAAAAACAAGTTGGTGATTTTAAAGATAAAATGATAAAGGCAGTAAATATTCTAGGCCTGTGTTATGTACTACAGAAGTATTTGGCCCCTTGTGGCCATTTAAGATTAAACTTGAATCAACTCAGCCAAATTAAAAACTCAGTTCTTTAGTCACACTTGCCAGAACTCAAGTATTCAGTAGTCACATGGGGCTAGCCGCTNNGCTGGCACAGGTTCGTGACTGCAGAACAGCCTATTAACCAGTCCCACTCTAGAAGTAGAATCGTGAAGAAAGGCCCCATAGTAGCAGAACTCAGGGAACATTAAAACCAAACACACAACCAAAAACCTACCTAGTGATGTGGAGCCTCTGGTGCTGAGGACAAACAAAGGAAACTGATGAGATCAGGGGACCAGAGGATAAAGATGACCAAATATGAACCTCAGACATTGAGTGTGGTTCAGAGGTGTGTGCCGTCCTTTCCAGTCTGCAGATAGTGCAGTGATGCAAACAGAGCTGTGCTTCAAAAATAGAAATATACGTTTTTAAATTTGTTTAAAGATCCCAGGAGGCAGTAGGCAGGCAGGTCCACAGAGCAGCCAGTACCAGG
>LOEQ01003129.1:258470-272777 GCA_001685075.1 Bramus lutescens | reverse complement strand
AGAGAGAGAGAGAGAGAGAGAGAGAGAGAGAAGAGAGGAGAAGAGGAGAGAGACAGGGAGGGTCCCCAAGAGAGAGACACGCAGTGCACCACACCGAGAGAGAGAACAGACAGAGATCCAATATGGGGGGGGGCAGGGTCGCGGGGAGTGGGTGTGGTTTGCCTCTTAAAGAGACTAAAATCATAAGTGTTGTGTATAAGATCACCTTGAGTGTTTTTGAGTGCTCTGAATCCTCAGACACCTGTTGTCTTGCTTAATTCTCAGAACTTACCTGGATGGAGAGAGCAATCATGAAATTTTTTCCCCCAAGGATTTGGCCAGTTTCTAGGAGGATAGAGAAAAAAAACAAACCCTTTATCCTAGCTGTGAAAAACAGTTTCCTTTCATCATTGCTCTGATGAAGAATTATCCTTATTAGTGGGAACTACTGATTGATTATATTCCCCTACAAGGGTTGAACTGTAGTATAGCCCTATAGCCCTTGAGAGGAGGCAAGAGGTCCTGTGACAGCGGCTTCAATTTTGTAACAAAATTGAAACAAAAACTTGGAATTAAGAAGAATAAATAAATAAATAAGTTCCTACCATCTACGGATATCTCAGACCATGTGAACCCAGTTAACCTGAGTAAACCACACCCAGCAGCAGGCCATATAAGCACCAGCTGGAGGAAAAAAGAGACATCCACTAAATGGAGAAATAAACTCAAACTGGGTAAGGTTTCTAACTGATGGCAAAGCTGGCACCTGCTTTATGGCAGTGCTGGAATTCCTGTATGGTTTGAATACTCCGTGGAAAAAAGCTTCATGAAGACCCTCACACCAGACATCCCCATCACTTTCAAACTGACATGTGAGAAGAAGACTGTTAATTGGCACCTTCGGGGATATTGAGATCTCCCCCTATTTTCTATATTCTGTCTGAGACTCTGCCAAAGCTGCTTAAATTCTGCGACTCTGCTTTCTCATTTGTAAATCATGATATCAATTAAATATCATGCAGCGTTCAAAGGATTCCATGAGAGACCTAGTAAATATATGGTAGGTTACCAATATACACAAGTGAAAGTCCTAAAGATGGATTTATTTGATGTCCATGAATAGAAAGTGAACTATTCAGGTTGCAGGTGAAAATGTGATGTGCCCTCAGCAGATACCAAGGAAAGTCTTTGATCTTGTTGCCTAAGAATTGTAGTTGCTTTCCAGCATAAAAACAAAAACCAAATCCCTGTTTCCTCACTGAGAGACAATAAATTTCCAGCCAAATTATTGAATTCCTCAGCTGATGTGGGGTATTTGTACAGTGTGGAGATATATTACTGTGATTGGTTTACTAAAAAAGCTGAACGGCCTATAGATAGGCAGAATGTATAGATGGGATTTCTAGCGGAAAAAAGGAAGAAGAGGAAGAATCTAGGCACATGGGAGACATCAGGAAATACATGGAGAAGAAACAGGAGGTACAAAATGGAAGAGAGGTAATGTCACATGATAGAATGTAGATTGATATAAATGAGTCAATTTCAGTCATAAGAACTAGTAAGGAACTAAAGTATAGGTCAAGCTTTCATAATTAATAATAAATCTCCATATCATTATTTGTGAGCTGACTGGCAGGACAGAGAAGGACTCGCTACATTCAGCTGTCTGTCAAGTTGTGGGTTTAAACACAAGCTGAAACACGCTTCTGAGAGACTGATAAGGACTTAGGAAGGTGGAGTACCCAGAGGAAATCTGCCCTCTGTCACTGATGCAAAAGCCTCCTTGCCTCAGGCCTCAGCTCCTGTCCCTTCCGTTTTTAGTTCAGCTCTCATTCAAGTCCAGGAAAATGGAGCATGTTGCCTAGCCAGCTCGGTCTGCCTCCTTTGACGGTTCCCCATGGATTCTGGGGTTCACTGAGCTGCCAGGGTATACAGGCCACATTCCTCTTGCAGGAGACAGATTGGTTGCAAGGTGAGATGTTGAGACGGTGTCACTGAGGCATCGGTTTTCCTCTTTCCCTTTCCGGTGACAAAAGGCTTTCTTCTCATATTTATCACTGTCCCCATCACCTAAAAAGCAAAGTAATTTAAATATATATATATATGAGGCCAAATCAAAGCAACTGATTTTAAAGAAATAAATCAATAACCACGCTTCTTGAAACAAGAGAAAGAAATGTCCCATAAAGTTTGAAGTAAATTCCTTCCAAGGAACGATAAGCAAATGCCATTCCCTTTCCCCAAACCTACTGGTGACTTCCCCTGTCTGGCCAATCCTTAGCGACCCATATGGAGAAACATGGAAGCTACATTTTAAACTATATTCGTCTTCCAGCAACATCTGTGAGCTCAGGATATATTTTCTTCGTCATCTTTCTCCTGCAGCCCCAGTACTCTAGGGACTTCAGGCACTCTGTCCATAGAAGATTCTTTCTCAAGTAGAAATTGGGTGGACACTGGAGAAACACGCCCATGGAGAGGAGTCAGACTTGCAGGAAACCAATGTTTCTTTAACATATTGTGGAGAGAGAGGGAGAGAGAGAGAGTGAGAGAGAGAGTGAGAGAGAGAGAGAGAGAGAGAGAGAGAGAGAGGTTTACATTTACCATAATTATGCTTTCACCATTTTCCTGCTTTTTCAGTGCCCTCCCTTCTATTCTCAGGGACTTCTCCTCTGAAGTGTACTAATGAAGGAAGGCCACCTTGCCTGGGGCAACAGAAATCTGGCTCCACTGAGCTGAAAGTTAGAGCCAAGCAATTCATCACGGGCTGGGTCTTTCTGTCTCCCTTCCCGTCCCTGCAGAGAAAACCAGGGAGGGTACATTCCATAACTTTTACCAACTGGGCCTCTGGATACCCCGTCCAGCACCTGATGGGACTGGGAGGAGGACTGCTTGTGTTTAGCAAGGAGAACTGTTCATCTGTACACCCAGGACTTGACATCTGCTCAGAAGGCAACACCAGGAAGCCAGAGAAAGACTACAACAAAATGTTCCGGAAGCTGAGTGTTTCAGCCCCGGCCACAACTCAAAGGCATGAGCATCTACAAGGCCTGGTGTGAAAACATGGCTTTAAAAATAAGTGAGTTGGTTTTTGTGTATCTCCTTGAATGAAATGATTAGACTCCCAAAAAAGGGGAGGAGAGCAGAGAAAAATGCATAGCTCAGTAAGATCAATTTTTTAAAAAAATCACTAAGCTTTCCTCTTAATTTCTAAGTAAATTTCTGCATTGTAGTTGCAAATGAAAAATTTCAAAACTGCCGAAATCAGCAGTATTCTCACTTCCTTTCCTAGAAACAGCCACAGCGTTGGCCAGGACAGGAGAGACTACATTGTAAGCACTAATGGCGCTCACTCAGATGAGTCAGACCTAGGAAGAGAGCAGCCACAACCTAAGACTACTGTCCTGATTGATGAAATTATGTTGCACACACTCTGGATCTCTGCTGGCTCTACATACATAGGGAATGTCTGCTTTTGACATTTGATATTCTCTAGTAGAGGGATATGAAATATGATATATGAAGATTTCAAAGTTATTAATTTTTTTCATGATTTAAATACATTTTTATATATTGGCCATAAACACTAGTATTTTGTGTGTGGCCTTGCATTTTTGTGTATACATGTGTGTATATTTGTATTCATCAATATTAAGGTCAACATTGGATGTTGTTCCTCAGATTCCACCTACCTTGTCTTTTGAGATAGTCTTTCATTATCCTTGAACTCACCATTTAGGCTAGGCAGGCTTTCCTGTAAGTCTTGGAAATTTGTCCATCTGCCCATTCTCCCTCCCCAGGGCTTGCATGTGTGATCACCACAATGACTTTTTCACAAGAATTCTAGGGACTGAATACAGCTCCTCATGCTTATAAGGCAAACACAATACCAACTAAGGTAGGTCTCTAGCCACAAAGACCTTTTCCATTCATCTGAATGATAAAATAGTAAATGTGCAGGAATCATGTAAAAAGATAAAGGTCTTGATCCTTAATACCTCATTTTCTAGTCATTTATATTTGTACTCAAGTATAAATGTACTCATTTATACTTCCTAAAAGCCTTTTTCTATTAGGTTTTCGTAAGGAACAATTTCCCTGGGTGAAATAATATATGTCTATTAGTCTACCAGTGGTAGGTTTTGCAGGTGTTTGGAACAGGTTTTCACTTCCTTTCAAAGCAGGATGGGCATGACTTGACCCCAGTGAGGAAATCATGCATTGTGCAAAGCAGATATTTCCAGAACAAAAGGCTGTGAACCATGATAGTCATCTACACACCAACTGAACCAATTGACCATGGTGTACCCTAATTTGTAAAGAACAGACAGTTCATTCTTTTGTAACAAGGAGAATATATTGTCAGTTAACCTTAGGAAGGTTTGCATCAAATAGTCACACCTATGAAGAAAGACCGTGTCTTATTTTTGCTTCTACTGTTGTGACAAAGTACTATAACTGAGGCAATGTATAAAATAAAGAAACAAACAGAAACCCCAAACATTTAATTTGGGGCTCTCAGTCCGAGATGATAGTAGAGTCCATCATCTTCAAGGTGAGGAGCTTGCAGGAGGCAGGCAGGCATAGTGCTGAAGCAGTATCATCCGTAAGTAGGAGGTAGAGTGATGACTGGGGCAGGGAACATTAACTGAGAATGGCCTGGGCCTTAAAAACCACAGAGCCCACCTCCACTGATAAGTTTCCCACAAGACCACACCTCCAAATCCTTCCTGCGCCTTTCCATGAACTGCAGACCAATCACTGAAATATATGAGCCTATGGGAGCCATTCTCATTTAAACCAGCACAGAGGGAGATATACACAAGGGAAATATGGGGCAGAGAGCCCTAGAGCCACGATATTGGTGAACTCCTTACAACTGAGGCAGAACAACAAAACTATGAAGCTGATACTTGACCAAATTATAGTCAGAGTTTGTCCAATATGTCAGCCTATTCGCATTACTATCAATACCATTTACTAGTACAGCCATTAACCAGCATGACAAAGTTATGATGTAGTCTGAAAACACTGATTCAATTACTAAAGGCACAGAGGAGCCGAAGTGTTACTTGGAGTACCTCCGTAAGAACTATAGCACAAGACAATTCGGAGCACTCCAGTCATCCTGGGAACCTGAGTAGTGAAATATTGACATCACTATTTAAAGATGGAGACTATAATTTAATTTGCCAACTGATAGCTCTGAAGCAATTGAATGAGAAACAGGACTGGAGTGCACTTAATCTAAAGCCTGGCCTTCTGCCCTCCTGTATTTTGGGGTTTGCCACATCAGACATTCAAAATACCTAAGGAAAACACTATGTGAGTTGGGCATGGGCTCAAGCCTATAATCTCAGCACTCTGGAGCCGGAAGCAAGAGGATCACATGTTCATGCCAGTTGGATATTCAGAAAATCTTGTCTCCAAAAAGAAAACAACCGTGGAGTTTATTTTATGGACCATCGTTATTTGTTATCAATGATTAATTATGTTGCCTTGTGAGAGTCCCACATAAATATGTCACCTTCATCTATTCCTAGTGATCGGAAATCTAAGTGATCTCTGTTGAGTGTCATTCCGATGACAAGATTAAAGAGAACCTGCGAGTATAAGCTTCTCTCAACACCTGCTAAAGACAAGACAGAATTTAACATGAAAATAGAGTCCAAAATTATGCAAGGATATACAATGGTTTAAAAAATGGATCATTATCTTGGGCTGGACTGTTTACTTTGTTCATGAAGTATAAACTGGTTAAAGAAAAGACTGAAGAGACTATCTCACTTCTCCTGGGCTCCATACTAGGGCCTATAGCCCTGGAAGCCTTATGAGAGGCCAAGCTGGTCCTAGGAAATCCAGGTAAGACACTTCCCACTGCCCCCAAAACCCCTTTAAGCCTCCCAATAATCCCAGACTGCATTCCCCCACCAATGTCTATAACACTGAAAGGAGACTTCCCTTCCACCCTACCAGAGGTCTGTCTGGATCTAGTGACCCCAGGTCTATAACTGTGGAAGACGACTTCAGCTGTACTGGAGTCTTTACTCCTCCCCTTGACTCCATATCCTGATCTAAAACTTTGGAGAAGGCGTTGGCTTTACCAAAGGCCAAAACAGAACTAGGGACCCTTAGATCCCAAAACCCCAGCAGGGACATCCTTCAGGACCTGAAGATAAACTAGTCACCAGAACCCTTGACCATTTAGGCCAGAAGACCAGAGAGGAATGAGAAATCAAGGGGAAAAGTACCCATCTAACAAAGACAAATGAAGGAATCCACACCCAGACCTAAAATCATCCCCAAAACAGATGCCTACGTGCCAGTGAAGAAACACAATCAGTAAAAGAAAAGGCAATATGGTCACCAGAACCCAGCTACCCTACAACAGCAAGATGTGAACAATCCAATGACACAAGAAAGTGACCTTAAAATTACTTTATGAAGATTATAAAGGTTCTTAAAGAGGATATGAGCAAATTCTTTTAAGAAATTGAGGAAAAAAGAAACGAAAAAATGAAAGAAATAAATAAATCCCTAAAAGAAAGCCAAGGAAAAAGAAACAGATAAAGTCCTGAAAATTGTAAGAGAAGCAATAAAGAAAATAGAAATGGAGGGAATCCTGAAAATGGAAAATCTGGGTAATGGAACAGGAACTACAGACGCAAGCATCACCAACAAAGTACAAGAGATGGAAGAAAATAATCTCAGGCTTTCAATACAGAATAACGGAAGTAGATTTATCAGTCAAAGAAAATGTTAAATCTAAAAAAAAAATCCTAACACAAAGCATCCAGAAAAATCTGTGACCTAACAAAAAGACCAAACATAAGTATAATAGGGATACAACAAGAAGAAATCCAACTCAAAATCCCAGAGAATGTATTTAACAAAATCATAGAAGAAAATTGTCCCAATCTAAAGAAAATCCCCTAGCCATGTAATAATTAAAATACTAAGCATACAGAACAAAGAAAGGCAATAAAAGTGGCAAGGGAAAAGGATCAAGTAACATATAAAGGCAGACCTATTAGAATCACACCTGAATTCTTAACAGATACCCTAAATCCAAAAGAGCATGAAGTGATGTCTTGCAGACTCTAATAGACCACAGACTACTATATCTAGCAAAAATGTCAATCATCATAGCTGGATAAAACAAGCTATTTCATGACAAATTCATATTTAAATGATATCTATCTACAAACACAGTCCTACAGAAGGTACTGTAAGGAAAAATCCAACCCCGAGAAAAAATTGCTTAGTTCCCAGTGGAGACCAGGTGCGCATTGAGCTAGGCCAGATGCTACAACACTAAGCTTGCCCACTCCCACACCCACGACTTCCTATCTTTATTGAGGAGAAATCTGAGACGTCTCTGCTGCTTAGATGCCTACCTTGAAGAGTATTGCTGTATGCTATAATTTTTTGCAAACTTTTTAAAAGAATTGTCCCAAACAAGTAGATGCTGTAAATGTATAGGTAACTAAGAAATATTTAATGTCTTCAAAAAGTGAGCAATCAAGATGGCAAAATTCAATGTTATAGTAAGTAGTGACTAGCTGTTTTATGTTATCACCAGACTACCTGGACATCATCTCCTGACACGTACTCTAATGTGGCTCTTTGGTGCAGAACTCTGTTTTGGTCCCCATCTTAATGTTTAACTAGAAGAGGGGCCTGTTTTCTTAAATATTAAAACTCTCCAGCTGGCTGTGATGGAGCACTCTGAGTTCAAGGCCAGCCTGGTCTACAGAGAAAGTTCAAGGACTTAAGAGAGAAAACCTGCCTCAAAGAAAAGAGATACACACACACACAGAGAGAGAGAGAGAGACAGAGAGACAGAGAGACAGAGAGACAGAGAGAGATGGGGGAGTGAGCTTTATGTCTGATATGATCTTCCATTGGACAAATGAGGCTGGGGAAAGTGGAATATTCCAGATTTATCTATTCCCTTATAATTTTTCAGTGTTTAAAACAGACATGAATAAATAAATAAATAAATAAATAAATAAATAAATAAACTCAAGTGTTTCAGAATGTACTTTATCTTTATGAATTAAAAGAAAAACCCTCTACCAATTTCAAGTGTTCTGAATATATATTATGCAGGGGAAGGATCGATCCCTAGTCTGGGTGGGGAGGATCCCCCATATTACTCATTACCAAGCATTTGTTCAAGGTGTGGTCTGGGATGCACATGGGCATCCTTCCTTTGAGTCATCTACTAGAATTTGGTATGGATGCTCCAAGGAACATTCTCTCCACCAGCTACCACAGTTCCTTCTGACCACACACATCCTATGGAATATTTTATGGAAACAATTATATGCATAGTAGTTACTAAACTAGGCTGGCATTCATTATGAAACCAGAGAAATACACACACACACACACACACACTCATGAACAGCAACATAAGTATGGCAGGCAAACACAGGCAGTCTGAAACGGAGAACAAGAGATCAAGGATAAGAAGCTGCAAGAAGTGAGGAAGTATGTCTACAAACCGCAGAAATAAACAATTATGTATCTAATGCATCTATAATACAAAACAGTGTGTTTGTGGCCTCTCCTGCAAATTTGTGGTTGTGGTTGCTGGCCTGCCTCTTAGAAGCTATTCTAGTGCACCAGAGTCAGCCTTCCTGTGCTCTCGTGAATAACACAACGATGAAGAAGATGCCATGGCCAGGCCCTGGTACAACTGTTTGGTGATTCAGGTGATCAGCTTTTCTGCAGCTCAATGCCAGCTCTTCTTTCTCTTGATTCTAGAGTCAGGACGCCGGGATTCATTTCCGGCCTTCTCCACTATTCAGCTGTGTGACTGAACAAATTGCCATCCCTGCTTCTGTAGGGCTTAGATAACACTCATGCTTATTTTATAAATTGCTACGAGGATAAAATGAGTTCATAAAAGTGGCATGGCAGAAGAGTTCCTGCCAAACACAAGTGCTTCCACAACCATCATCTTTATCACCCTCGATAGCATCACCAGTCTCCCTGCCATTACTCGGCCTCATTGGCAGTACTTTCTCATGGACCTATTTATTTCTCTCCCATCCTCTCTGGGACCTAGTATCCTGAATATCTTCTTGAGCAAGCCTTACAAGGGGCATTTGGTCTTTTAAAATCAGTCTTTTTCTCGTTCTTTACAGTTTTCCTTTGAACAATTCCTTTGAACAATTCTTTTAGGCTTTAGTATATTTTTGTGAACTCTTTTTCACTTATCTCTACATATGTATTTTTTGCCACTATCAAGTCTCACTCATCCAGTTGCTGTTGACAGTAGAAGGAAGGTGGAAATCTGCAAAAGTATTTGCGGGAACTTAACTAATAGCTGTGTTATTAGCCACTCCCCAGCCTCCCTACAGAAGCTCTCGCTATGCTGTGCAGATCTCCCTCTGCCTGTGCAACGCATGAACACAATAACTCCTTCCCCTTCTACTTTAGAGAGTTAAGAAACATTAATTCATTTTTCAATGAATTTTCTCCAAATGGTGGATCTCTAATGAGAATTTTATAGATTATGTAATTAACTGAAGGATTTAGGGATTGTCTGAAAATCAAATATCCACTGTCAGCTATTCCTGTGAAGTGAAATAAGCTGTAACCTTCATATTTCTAGCTTTATGTTTATTTTATGCGCATCTGTGTTTTACCTGCATGTATGTCTGTGCATCCAGTGCATGTCTAATGCCCAGAGAAACCAGAAGAGAATTTCTGTGTCCCTGGAATTGGAGTTACAGATGGTTCTGAGTGCTGGGAATCAAACCTGGGTCCCCTGGAAGAGCACATAGTGCTCTTCAGCTCTTGCTTAGACTTAGGATGCTGGCACAGGCTAGCAAAACAGCTTAGGGTTAGAGTAGTCCTAGACTCTGGGAACACTAGTCTTGATCCTTAGCACACCCCTCTAAACTCTGATAACACAAGTATTGAAGCCACTTCCAACTCTTGTATATCTTACAAACACTAGTAACCAAACTTAGTGTTGGGGGCACAAAGAGATCCAAAATTTTAACCACAGGACAGTTTCTTAAAGAATGGAAATCCCAAAATATAAAATTGTGTAGCAAATTCTCGAATAGTAAGCTATAGAAGCACATAGTAGAAGACAGGGGGATTATCTTCTAACATTTCAACAGTGCAAATATATTTTCCATTTTGAAAAATTATAGTAAATTGAACTAGTAATCCAGAGGAGACTTATTTCTTATCTCTAAAATACCAGCTTTTTATCCACCTCCCGAATTATTCATGGTTCAGTGTGGCATCCTCTGCTTGCCCTCCTGGCTTTTGAACACTTCTATTTCACTTGCTACACCACAGTAGCTGAGCACTAGTTAATAATCTCACCCTGAAAGCCAGAACTCTTTCTGAGTATGTATAATTATCCTTTGTCCAATTAACTAAACAGAATTGGCCTCCTTTCCTAAAAGAACTCACACATGGGTTTAATGGCTCTGGAGCTAGATAGTGTTTAAATTGACAGATACACACAAATCTTCTGCTGGAATATCCAGAGTTCCCCTGCTTCCTGAGCTGCCATGATGTGAATGCAGACACTTCACCATGCCTTCCTCACCATGACGTATTGAACCCCCTGAAACCAAGAGCCCAAATACATCCTTCCTCAAAAAGTCAAAGCAAAGCAAAACCCTATGTGTCCTTCAGATTAAAATCATTTGTGGCCCTTCGTGTTTCCCTCTGTCTGAACAGCACATCATTTAAACGTAGTTAAGTAGCTGCTCCACACTGAAAACTCACTTTGTTTTGTAGACAGAACAGTAAGGCCATTTACCAAGTGGTTATTTCTTAATACAAACCGGGAGATCAGTTTCGTATAAGGATTGCCATAGCTTTCTTGGTTATTGAATTTCCTAATATATTTCTTTTATGTGATGGAAAAAGAGTTAGATTTACCAAAATTTCCCATATTGTAGACACAGCATAATGACTATCCCACAGGACTTGATCCTTCTGTGTGTGTAGTAGGAGGATACTTGTTCATTTCCCAGGCGCACAGACTCCCAAAATAACCACACGGAAACTGTATTAATTAACTCACTGCTTGGCCCATTAGCTCTAGCTTCTTATCTGTTGCATCTTAATTTAACCCATTTCTATTAATCTGTGTATGGCCACATGCAAAGATTACCAGCAAAGATTCAGCATATCTGTCTCTGGCACAGCTCCATGGCTTCCCTCTAACTCCACCTCCTTTCTCCCAGCATTCAATTTAGTTTTCCCTGCCTACCTCTATTTTTCTCTGCACAAGCCCAAGACAGTTTCTCTATTAACCAATGGTATTCACAGCCTACAGAAGGGAATCCCACATCATGTGTGAATCTAAGACACATTATAAATTCCTTTACTGTACAGCACAGGTCTTGATCCAGTGAGAGTAGAGCCACTGAATCCACAAATGTCATGAAAATTCTTAGTACTTTTAAAGTTTCATCCCCAAAGCATCAACACACAGAAATACAGTCACAATTTTATTCCATTTTGTAAGCTCTTGTCTTCAGTCAAAAACTTAAAATCTAAACATAAAATTTCTAATCTACAAAAACATACATAAATTCTTCCTGTGTCAAGGCAATAATCCAGATGTGGAAATACAATACAGGATGCTGTGTTTCCATAAAATGGCAGGTGTGTTTCACCATTAGCCTCCTCCACTCCACCAGGGTAGATCTGTGCTCATAGACAGTTCTGCATTTAACAAGAAAGGAGAAACAGTTGTTCTTCTCTCTACCTCTCAATTCAAATCAAATTTATAAGGTCATTACCACCAGCACATAGAGAATGCAATGCCATCATTGGCATAGGCGCTGTGGTGTGACATCACAGTGAATTTAGTAGAACACATTCCAGCTGACCCAGAAAAGATAAAGGTAGCGAGCCCATACCAGGAACTCTGCAAACTGCCCTTTGGTTGTGATTAAAAGCAGCAAGCATAGGAAGGGCTTGATCCGGGCCAGTGGAAATGGGATCCTGTTTAAAGATAAGTCCAAACCTCACATTACTGCTAATCCATTGTAAAATTCTCCCTCTCCAGTCCCAAACTTCTGCCCCAGCATGCCACTGCATGCAAACATGGTTAATTGTTAGGAGTTGAATTTCAGTCTTAATTCTATGCAAGACCTTTTGAATGTGAATGTTCATATTTTTCAAAAGAATAATTTTGAGACATTTTCCAGATCAGCATCTAACTTTTTCAGAGTTCCCCAGAGGAAAGATTTGTAAAGGAAGCGCTGGGATAATTGCATTTATTAACAGTTTATTTTATTTTTTTGCACATCTGTATACCACCCACATGTTCTCAGGTACCAAGCAGTTTTGTTTGATTTGTCTCTGAGTACATGACTTGAATAATGATGCCTTCCAAAGCACTGTGCCTGCACATGCATGCACACTTCAGTGAGGATTTAAAAAGATTCGGTTCAATAATGCATGTCTGTAGTTTGCTGGGCGGAACACAGTTTTCCAATACTTAAACTTCTCTCGTAATGGAATTATGTGCAGCAACCATCACGAGTCACGCCTGTTTAAATGGGGCACAATCAAGTAGAGCATTGGGAAGAGTTAAGCAGCTCAGACACAAGCAGAAGTGTCATTGGAGGACAGGGAAACATAGTTTCCCTGGTGTCACTGAGGCAAGAACAAAAATCAGTGCAACCATGAAATTGATTAGAAAATATGACAAATGTACCTCTGCCCCAATGAAAGATCTGTAGGATACATTATAATCTGAATAAAGCTTGTTTTCTTATCATCTTAAAGTCTTCATTATTGAAATTCAGATGACAAAAGGAAAATGAAGATTCTGTTCCATCATCTGAATAAGAACAACAGAAAGTCGCACTGCTTGCTTCGATCTATAATTAAGTTCTTGGTTAACAACCATATAAATAAAGCAAAATTTTTCTTTTTTGAAAAATTACCTTAATAACAAAACCTATGAGGACACAGACAAATACATCTCTAGGCAATAGAGATGTGACTAACAACTAATGTGGATGAACTAATTCCTATATAGTACGAAGAAACAACTAGATTAAACTCAGAGGGGAAAAATGAGGAAATTTACATATAAACAGAAATGTGAGTGATGCTCAAAATTAACAGAAAGTAGAAATAGTTATACAATGAAATCTATTCAGAGAAGTGTCAATATCATAGTAAAAGAAATGAAAAAATCAACACAGAAGTAGAAGGCAGCCTTAAAGTAAAAAATATAGCCAGAGAAATTTAAGATAATTCTGTATTATCAAAAATTAAAGTACTTTTTTGCTCTCTGAGGGACAAGTTTTATAATGTATATACAAACTCCCGAAGACTTGGTACAGAGCAAAAAAGCACTTTAGTTACAAAGTGTGGCACTTATGTATAAGGATAATGTCTTCTTACTGGGAAACACCACTGTTTAATATTGGTTATAGTGTTTCTACAGAAATAAGTGTCAAGGTTTGAGCTGTAAGAGAATTAGTCAGGGGCAATGAAATTCAAGCCTCTAATTTATAAAACTGGAAAAAAGTGTGTGTGTGTGTGTGTGTGTGTGTGTGTGTAACAACACACCTGTGTAGGTCAGAGAAAAACCTCAGGTGTTTGTGCTCATTTTCCACCTAGTTTGAGATGGGTCATGTTCATTGCCTAGGTAGGTGGTTCAATGACTTCTGAGGATTCTTACATGTCTACTTCCCATCTCACTGTATCGACATATATGATGCAAGCTACTGTGTTCAAATTCATACGGTTCTAGGAGTCTGAATTCATGTCATTACAAGTATGTGATAGATGCTTTACCCCCTGAGACATCTTCCAGGTCCATTGAGGTATTATACATTATTCTCTGAATGTTCATGATGTTGGTCCTTTCCCCTGCCTTTCCTATATGCAGGATGTTCTATAGTGAATACACAGGAATGAAGAGTTCTGTGACCACAGGGATATTTATTTCTCTTAATAGAGGTTATAGAGAGTGGCTCCTGGTACCCCATGAAGGAGGAGTTGAGCTCGCAGGGAAATGAGTCTGGATTCCACATGCAGATAATGAAGGATCAATGAAGGTTGAGCTGGTTTTGGTCTGTTTTCTTGAATAAATCTTTTTTTTTTTGAGTCATACCTGCTACTGGGCAGTGGTGGCACACTCCTTTAGTCCCAGCACTCAAGGAAGCAGAGGCAGGTGGATCTCTGTGAGTTCGAGGGCAGCCTGGTGTACAGAGTGATTTCCACGACAGTCAGAGATACACAACAAAGAAAACCTGTCTCAGAAAAAAAGAAAGAAGGAAAGAAAGGAAGGAAGGAAGGAAGGAAGGAAGGAAGGAA
>LOEQ01003129.1:236981-258454 GCA_001685075.1 Bramus lutescens | reverse complement strand
AGAAAGAAAGAAAGAAAGAAAGAAAGAAAGAAAGAAAGGAGAGAAAGAAAGAAATGTTGCAACAGTCAGTCATAGAAAGGGAAGTTAGAATGGAGAGAGGGAGAGATTTTCAGACTTGAAATAAGCTACTTCAGAAGAATTTAATGATTAATCAACTGAATGAAGGCAAGGGCATGAGGAGTAGAAAGGGAAAGATAGTTTGCACAGGTAACACAAAGTTGAAAAGAGTCGGCATGCCATCAGTTTGAGTAAAGTTGGAAAAAAAAGATATTAAAAACAGTTCCTGGCAATGAAAACACAAGCTGATTTTCACATGCTTTGTTTTAAGAAATATTATAGTTACCTCAAAGCTATTTTATAAATATATAATTTTATTAAGTTAAAAATAAACATTTTCAGCATAAAAAGCAAAAAATTATAAATGTTTAACTAAAGAAATCAAGTTAAACCATGCTACCTCACATCTGACTTTAAATATAAGGGGGCCCAATTTTCTTGTAACCCTCTGCACATTTCTTTGAAGATGCTTAGAATGTGTGACAAATGGTACCAATGAGCACAGGGGCTCTCTCAGCACCATACTAATGTGAACGAGAAGCTGGGTCCATCTTGAAGTCCACTGACCAGAATGGAATCGTTTGACAGGAAGAACACAGACTCAGAAGTAGTTTGTCCAATAACACAAACAGTCACATTTTCTCCATAACTCAGAGGTAATAGGGGAAAAGGATCGGGGTGCCATGTAAGAAAAGAGACATTTAAGAAAAACTAATTAAACACAAACTATGAGTCCCTGCATGTTTAGACATTTACCCAAGAAATGTCTAGTGGAAATATAACTGCTAAGCCTGAACACAGATCTCATATATATTCCGTTTGGACCCATTCCCAAAGTGGTCACTCTGTTTCTCTTGTTTGAATATTTGCTGATCCTATGTCCCATTGGCTTCCATAGACTGTGGAGACCCTGTCCACAGTTCACATTCGATCAACAAGAATGTCACATAGGAATTCCCATTTCAAATCCACTCATCCTCCCAAACCTCTTTCCAAATCTTCACCATCTTTGTCTCTTCTCTTGCACCCTACCCCCATTTTCCTTCACCACTTCTTTGTTAAGGTAGAATCACTAAAGATAAAATTAACCCTTACAAAAATTAAGAAATTGAAGCGAGGTATGATAGTTCTTGCTTTTAATCCCAGCACTAAGGAGGCAGAGTCAGGCAGATAGATGACTGACTTCAAAGCCAACTTGTGTCTACAAAGTCAGTTCCAGGCCTACAAAGAGAAACCCTGCCAAATAAATAAATAAATAAATAAATAAATAAATAAATAAATAAATAAAATTGAGTAAGATCAATAGGTTAACAATGTTTATCAAATTCTATCTCTGTCCAGTCTCAAACATTTTCATCATACCCAAAGAAAATCCAATGAGGAGTTACTTTAATGTCCTTTTTAATCTACAACAAACCACGGCTCTGTCTTTGAACTTGGCCAGTGCTTGTCTTATTTAACTTTTTCTCATTTTGTTCTTCTCTAATGGTTCCTCTCACCATCACTGCTCTTGAGCAGGTAATTCATTTAAGGTACAACCCTAACTTTCCCTCAATCAAATGTCTACCCAGAATAGGGAGTCAGATTTGATCTTCCTACTCTGAATCCCAGCATGCACATGATTTATGATAATGAAGACTTGGTTCTTTCACACTATTGTTTCGAACAGAATACTCTATTTCCCAATTCATTATTATGATAATAAAAAAGCCAGAGAGCCATAGAAGCAAAGGTAGTGAAAATCCAATGGATTTCTTGGGTAATTTTGTCTAAGGAGAGGGGTACTGAACATGGAATAAAATTAAAACAAAAAAAAGAAATAAACAAAAGAAAACATAAAAGAGATCTCACCAGAAATAGGTGAGTGTTCTAGAAAGAGGTGAACCCCAGACAGGTGGAGGAATGGTGCCAGGATGGCCAATGTTAGTCATGCTTTTAGCTAACAGGAATTCTTCTAAAACAATTTAAAAAGTAACCTGAAGCAGAAAGAATGCACAGAGAATCTGAAAACAATAAGAAGAAAAATCCGTGAACTCAAAATGTTCCAGCAGGTAGCTGCCAGCTCATACAATGCTCTAAGTTGGCCTGGTGTTCAAATTGTGCAGGGAAGCCAGAGGCTAGCATCCCTACCTGAGTCCACTGCATGGCTCCATCTGCTTCATGGCCCCCAACCCTGCCAGAAGCAGAGCTCAACACAGGTGAGGATGAGGCCCAGGAACCATGGAATAAGACAGCCAAAGGATGTGATTCTTAGTCCATCATTTCATGGCTGTACAGCAGGACTCTGATGCTACCTTCTGAAAGTTACCTAATGAGTTGTGGTAAAGCTGGGCTTTGAGCTCTTGCCTAGTGTTTGTGAGGTCCTGGGTTTGCATATCAGGACCAGAAAAGACTTTGAATATCAGCAGTTATTTTGGAAGTTCAGGGACACTAAAAGAGGAATGAACTAGAATGTAGCTACATTGTAGGTATGAATGAAAATGTCATAACGAAACCTATTATTTTGTAGAATTAATATATGCTAAGTAAAAAAGAGAAATAAAGAGCAAATGAAGAGGAAGGAAGGCTGGAAAGGAGGGGAGAGAGAGAGAAAGAGAGAAGAGAGAGGTTAAATCAGCACCACAGTTGCTACTACTACAAAAATTTTGCTGACCCCATGAGAGAGATCTGGGAACAGTTATCACTCTATGGAGGAAAAGCCACGGCAGTATTTTGCCTATATGTCATTAGTCTCTCTCTCTCTCTCTCTCTCTCTCTCTCTCTCTCTCTCCCTCTCTCCCTTCCCCCATTTCCCCCTTATGCTGGACATATTGTCCTTGAAAAGCATGCATATTCATGAGCAAAGACAGAAGCCTTTACTGTGCCTTCCTTCTAGCTCTGCTCCTCTGGTTTCCAATCTGGATTCCTGCTAGAATCCATTTGTCATATCTGGACAACACTTACACTCTTGTTAAACAAGATTCTGTCTTTAGTCTCATATCTGGCATCACAAAAATCTTCTCAGCACAGCTCCATGCTGGGTATGTTTTCTCAACTTAGAATATGATTCTGAGAACAAAGTACAACATTTATCTGTTATATATCCCCTATCTGTCACAGACAGAAAAACAAGCTAGCAAAACACACAGGGGAGAGTGTCCAACTTGTTTTCTTTTAGTGCTTGGTAACTGTAATTTGTATGTATATCTTATCAATGATCTTACTAGGAGAAATTCCATTTTTGCTTGGAAAACATTTTTTTTATTACTGTGACTTTTCATGCCAGCTCTAAATGTCCTCCTGAACCATTTAGCTCATATAAATGACTGTGATGAGAGCCACACAAAGAAATCTACATCAAACCCTCTATTGAGATTTAAAAGGCATGTTCAGAAGACCAAAGAAAAGACAGAATTAGTAGCTATGTGCAAGTTTCCTTCTTCAATTATTTCAGCCTGTCATGGCAATGACAAAGAGTGGGATTTCCAGATGCCTGAAGCAGAAGACGGTCAGCAGGCAGGAGGGGCAAGTGTGTCAACTCCTTCAGGTTTGGAGGAAATGAGAACTGAGAAATGTCTACAGGCTTTGTCAAAACAAAAGATGTTGAAGTCTTGACAAGGGTTATTTCAGCATAGTGGTGGAAAGAATGACTTGATTAAAGGATGTAGAGTGGAAAAGGCAAAGAGAGAAAGTAGAAGCATGGAGTATTGACCACTTTTGTGATGGGCACAGTTTTCAGAAGAACACGGCAGGGGAGCAGATTTTGGAAAGCTATATTAAAACGAAGTGGGAGAGCGTGGCACACATTCACATATTTTGAATCCAGACGGGGAATGCTTGGAGTTGAGCCAGTCAATATGGATTCAGTAGATCCCTCCGATAGTATGCAACAGAAAGTGGAGTAATTAAGTTGATGGTTAAGATTGACAAAATATGCAAGTGTTTCTGGTTGGAAAAGAACTCCCACTTAATGGACTTGGAGGGTCGCTGAGACTAAGACATCGGGTTGTACCCATTTGGTTAGTGAAATACTAACTAAGGTCATCTGTGGGTAGAAGGAGCAGGAAGAAGGGACTGGAGTTGGGGTAAAATGTGCTGGTGTGATAGTTCTCTTTTGTGGGGAATATCACAAATTTAGAGGATAAAAATAAATTTATTCTTTTAAGAGTTTATGAAAACAGCAGTTCAAAATCAAGGAGCAGAGCCATCATTCCTTCAAGCATTATGTCTAGAGAGCCTGTGGTGGTGGCACAGTTCATTGTTGTGGATGGAAAGAGCAGGTAATATCTGTCTTTGGTGACTTATGATACCCAAGAAGCAGAGAAAGAGGATGAGATCAGGGTCCCAATATCTCCCACAGGGAAATAGCCACGGCACTTCCTCTCATTAGGCTCTACCTCTCAGAAGTTTAAAAGCCCTCCAAAAAAGCACTAAATTCTTGTGACCAAGTCTATAGCAGATTACCCTACAGCAATAGGTAAGAAGCAACTCATAATGGGAAGCGTAAAGCAGACTACTTACTTAACTCTGTGAAGAATCTACCTGAACATCTCATAATAAATTGAAATCATTCTGTACACAAAATTGTGTGTTTTTCCTTAGCAATGTTCAGCTACCGAGATACCAGAACTAACTAGGTAGAAAGTGAAATTAATCAGAGTCTAGGATTTTACCAGGTAGATATGATAAACACGGGGAATGACAAAAATTTTATGATCCTTGAATGAAACCAGCTGTGTAACACAGAATGCCAGTGTATAACATCAAAGGTGAACTAAAGAGTCAAGTGGTTTTTTTTTAACACATCATTGGATTGGTTATAGGTCACTATGGGTTTAAAAAGTCAGTGAAACTGAAAGTGGTCAAGTGTGAATGGGAAGAAACTGTGTCTACTGAGTGTAAGGTTTTAATTATGATTTTAGGGATTATGGTTTCTCATCCACATCTACACCCTGGTATCACCAGAGACCCTGAATTAGCTATGGAGGTTAGGAACCAATGATTGATGTTACTTGTTTAGGATATACACAACAATGAGTCCATGGGCATATTTGATGCTACAGTGAAGAACATAAAATATGCTGGTGGATGGACTAGTGATTAGAAGGGTAAAGGGAATCTTCCCAGAAGTTACAGAGAATGCAGCACTCTTGAGGTGGGGATGGCACAAGGGACGACATGATAGGAGCCTTAGAACAAGCAGGTCTTATTAGTGAGTTGACTGCACGTAAAGCCAATAAATCTACGTGAATTCCTGGGTACCATTGATAAGTTCCAGGTCTGGACAGGTAATAGCAGCCAGAAAACGATCAAATAACCATTCTTCATGTCATTGTGAACCTATTCTGAAACACACAAGAAACATGCTTATTTTCTATGTAAAGGCTTGAAGGAAAAGCAGGATGGTTTACACTTTGAACTGCTCATGAGTTGCCAGTCAACTAAAGAGACTCTGTCTCCATGATTTACTACTCCAAGCAGTTAAAAACCTAGGCCCATTGATAAAGCCTCTCTGTCCTCCAGGAAGGCATTAGTGGACTGATGCTGGATTGCTCATTCTATTCCTACTGTTTCTTCTGTGTATCCCACCACCTAATGATGCTCAGGTCCATGGTTTATAAAGTTATAAAAGTTAGCACCTCATCCTTTAAGCATCACCATATTATTGTTCTTTCTTACTTACTTAATGCTTCCCAGACTCCCAAGAGATGCAATGTACCAGTTCTCTAATGCTGACTCTCAGCTACTTGATGAATCTGAAGTTACTGACTCATTTCTATTGAGTACCAAAGGACAGAAATGACAGGATACCACTTTCCAGGTAGGGTTACCCAGACTTCAGAGGGGTACTGCTTCCTACTGGCAATCTTATTTTGCCTGTAAGTTTTGTTCATTTTTAAATTCTCTTCACAGTATGGAATGCTTTTCAAGAATCCTTTATCTCTGCACAGACTTCCCTGAAGTCTTCATTTTGAACTCTTACTATTTGTGTTTAGTAAGTTCATCTCTCTCTCTCTCTCTCTCTCTCTCTCTCTCTCTTTTTCTCTGTCTGTTGACAGTTCACACACTGTTATATGTTCTGTGGTAGCTTGATTTCTTCTGCAATGTCTCATTGTACAGGCTCCTGTTATGTCTATCCAAAAGTCAAGGCTGCAGCAAATTTCTTTTAAATTTATTTCTTGCTGCTGAATCACTTGGGAATGTGACTCTTTACAGACAAAGTATAAAAACTGTCCTTATCTATAGAGTATTACTGAACATTCGAAATACTCTATATACCATTTAGTGGTAGTTTATTTACTTTAAATACTTTTTAAACAGTTTTTTGGACTATGTAGACAAAGAATGTTGACATGTAATTTTTCTCCTTCCAAAAATTACTAGATTTAAAAACTCTTTCCCATACATGTGTGTATATATGTGCATGTGTCCACATGCATGTTGCTGTGTGTATGTATGGATGTGATCAGAAGACAACCTTGGATGTCTGTCTTCCTGGCCTGAGAGCTCTTGGGATTCCCCTCTGTCTGTCTTCCATCTCTCTATAGGAGTACAGATGTATATTACTGGGATCTAGCTTTGTTTGGATTCTGGGGATATGAACTCAGGTTTTAGCGCATTCCTCGTGGCTGGTCTTGACATCTCTTTATTCATCCTGAAATCCATTTCTCAGTTTTTCTTTAAGTAACATTCTCTACTTAAGATACAGCATATCTGTCTATAAATTGATATTAATCATAACAATTGTTAATAATATTTACCTAATCCCATTAGTTACAAAACAGCTTTCCATACCTTTTATTTCTTGAATTCCTCACAACATCTAGACACTAAATATATGGAAAAATTCTATTTCTATTTTTAAAATGAGACCCAATCCCAGGAAGGTTAAATGACTTGTCCAAATCCCTCATCCGGTAAGCTATGATACCAGAAATTGGACAAGGTCTTTTGAGATCAGGATGTGACTGACTGATGTCCTTATGAATTAGATGAATGGCAGGGAAATCTCTCCTTTACACATGAGTGAACTCAGCTCTGATAGTTTTTGTTAGGTATTCTCCAACCTTCAGAGGGACAGTTCTCATGTTTTATTTTATATGAAAAAAAAACAAAACAAAGAAAGTCTCTTGGCCATGTGTAGCAATCGATCTGTCTTTCATCTGGCTCGTTTGTGTTTCACATGACCGAGCTTCCCGTGCAGGGAATCATAAGAGTCTTATTCCAAATAGAGAAAACTCAGATAAAAAACCCCATGTTCCTGGCTGCAGCCTGTGTGATTACGAATACAATACTGTACTTACAGTAGGAAGCCAGAGTGAATAGGGGCTGCTGTCTTTGAAAGGATGAGCGCTCACTCTGACCTAATAACTATCTGACGCTGGGTACAATTATCTTCCTCCAAGAGGAGCATTCTAATGTGACACATTAATTGTTGTGTCATTTTTTTTTCCCTGAAAGGCATGTTGGGTGTCTAATACAAACGAGAGGCTTCATGAATTATCCATGGCAGTGTGCGAGTGCGCTGCCACTCTGACGTACCTTTCCAAACTAAAAGCACTCTGGTTACATCACCTGTTTTCAATAACTGCTGGCCGACCTCCGCTGGCCTATGACCTCCACGCTTCTCTTGCTGGGCCCCTGTGTGTCTAATCACTCTAACTATGCTCTAACTTGCTACAGCTATGAAAGCTTTCCTCCTCAGAATCACACCACAGAGACATAGCTTTGCACGGTGCACCACGGTGAGTCATGGTGACCACCTAGACAATGTTCATGGCGCAGGAGCAATAGAGAGGCCTCCCTTCGCTGCATGTGTTCTAACGTGCTTCCTTTACACTCTTTAAAGGAGGACTCACTGTACCAGAAGGCTGTTTCTGAGGCGCACGGGCTCTTTGGCCCCTGCAAGAGCGCAGTGCTCAAGTCTGGATGATCCTCTTCCATTGCTGCAGCTGCTGCTTGGCAAAGCCTGTGCAGACGGACTCTTGGGCCGGTGGCCCTGGGTCTGCCTCTGGGCCTGTCATCTGTTGTGTTGTTAGCCTGCTGATGGGCTGTCTTAGTGTGCCCTTTAAGTCTGTGCTTTCCTGGCTTCCAACTTTGGCTCCTACCGCGGGAGGATAAGCTATGCGGCCCCCACCTCACTTCAGATCCCAGGCTGGCAGCAGCAAACGGGACTTCCCCATTGTCTTCCCCAACACCTTCGGTATGAATGGTCCACATAGCTAAAACCATCAGTATTAAATTGCATTTGCTGGCCCATGCTTGGCTGCTAGTGAAAGCTGCACCGACCCCAAGACTCATCTTCCCTTTTGGTTTTAATTGGGTTCTTTCCCGTCGTTTTCATTTCAGCTTGCACCTGACTCTGACATATACAGCTGCTGATTACCAAGTAAGTTGTTCGGTGAGCTGGAGGTATGATAAATTAAATATGATATGTATCACTGAGCCCATCTTTGGCTGCTTCACGGCACATTATAATTTGGGAAGGGACTATTACAATAAAATATTAAAGAATAAGCAGGAACAGCCCACCGTTCGCATGTCCAATGGCAAGAGAAAATTACAGGTTTCATTGTCTATGCGGCACCATCTGCCTCTTTGCTGAGGCTGAGCCTTTGGCTCTCCCAGGGGAAATCGCTGCGGGTAAGTTATTCAATTAGAACAGCATTATTGGCCAGCTACCTTGGAGAATTGGGTTGATGATGTTGTGACTGCACTCCTCCACATTCCTTCGTGTCCCCAGCAGGCTGCAGCACATAACAACTTCCCTGAGTGTTTACTGAGCCCCATGGCAGAGGTGAACAATTGAAATGAGGAATATCAAGGGTGCCTGAAGGAAAATCAATTTTGAATGAACTTTTCTTGCTTAGCCCCAGCTCCAATATTCTGAGTCATCCTGTCTTCTTTTGGACATTCATTGAATTAAGTGACAGAAATGACAGTTCGGAGGGGAGAGCATTGCATGACGTGCATTTAACCTGTGGCACTCTACAAAAGAATTCCTCACATGCAATTCCAAGATGGAAATACACTGAGGCCTCTTAAAACATGGTGTCCATCTTAGAGATGGAAACGCTTATAGCATCTTAGTGAAAACTTCAGCTATGCCCCACAAGCCCTTAAAACATAAAAGGAGATAATAATTTACACCATTCTATCTAAACGTCAGACCTCGGTATAGATCACACTATACATCGCAACCAGAGACTGCCTAAATGGGATCTTGATGGGAGTTTTATCGTCATCCTTAAGATCTTGGTTTGTAATCAGAAGAGCTGATGTCACACACACATGCATTTGTGCACACACATGAACTTACATGTATTTTTAATTGCAGGCCACTATTAAAGAAAGCTGAACATATATACAAGTACAACCATGGTAAAAAATTAAATTCCAAATTATGTATTTTCATACTGCTCATAAATATTGTATGTACTTATATCTTTCTGTGTTTATTTGCCTACTAGGTCAATTCCAGTAATGTTGTTCTATGGTTGTTAATGGAGCCATGAACTCACACATGCTTCTTGCTATGGATTTATTTGCTGATATATATGGAAAGTAGCTATATATAATTTTAGTATCTATGATCTGTAATAATTATGAGTTCAGAATCCTTTTATTGTGTGTGATTGTGGAATTTCAAATTAATTATTTATAATATCTTAAATATTAAGACTTTAGTTCCTTATTGTGAAACAATGTTTTTTCCAGGATTTTGGTTTCATTTAGGTTATGATATTTTGATATTTAAAATATTATTTCTGGGCATATAATTCAGTGATATGCATTTGCATATCATGAACAAGGCTTTGGATTCAAGCCCCACCCCTTGTTTTAAAAGAAGTTATTTGAGAGGTAGTCAGCCCTATTTTTCACCTGGATTGATTTTACTACACTGTGTTAGGAAGTCATTCTTCCCTTGAGATGTTAAAAGATTTGTGTTTGAGAAATTGGTACTTGTTTTCTCTTAACTACTTAATCTATCAGCTATAGATGTTTTTCTCTGTATCCATGAAGCATGATCCTTAGGGCTCTTGGTAATACTAAAATCCTATTACGTGCATGATTCTTACGTAAAACTGCATAGTGCCTTCAGATACCCAGTACATGTCCTCTCAGAAACTGGGCATCATCTTTAGGTTGCGACAACAAGTAAAATTACAAAGGAAATATTTTTCACATCTAAAATGATGACAAGTTAAAGTCTTTATAGGTTTGATGTAGATGCATTTATTTTTCTCACATATTCCTCTATTTCACAATTAATTTAATTCATGGATGTAGAACCCACAAATACAGAGATTAACTATGTATGTATTTGTGTGTACAGTTTTATGTATTTATAACTGAGTGGATAAAACACATTTGTATCTATGCACACAAGCCTACGCAAGTCATTATCAATTCTGTCATATCTCAATAGATAAATATACATCTTCCTCTTCATATTGAACCCACTAGAGTCCTAGCAGCTCTTGGACAGATGCTCTCCATGTGGTGAACTCAGCTTTAATGGATGCTTCAATTTTATCGATGGGTACAGTAGGCAGGAAGAAAGGAAGTTAAAAGCTTCTGCAAGCATCTTTTTCCAGGCGCCATTGGAGACAAATGTAGATCAGCATGTCCTCTTCCTCTGAGACTAATAGCATGGCGTGATTAGTAATATCTTGGTATATAGGAATTGTAATACTTTTAGAAGGGGACATACTTTAAATACTATAATGGGATATCTTGAAGCTACCTAGAACTCATTTTCAGGTGTTGCCAGATTGAAAATGAGCCAGTGCCAATTTTTCAGTAAATAATAGAGATCCACACAGTGCTTGTGAGTGATTACAAAGTTAA
The DNA here is from genome assembly GCA_001685075.1 of Bramus lutescens. NCBI lineage: Eukaryota > Metazoa > Chordata > Mammalia > Rodentia > Cricetidae > Bramus > Bramus lutescens. Next base: position 247,567 of record LOEQ01003129.1, on the reverse strand, counting down.
AGATGAATCAATGCCAGGGCTCGCAGAAGATAGAGTTGGTTCTTTAAGCACATCTGAAGTTCTACAGCACCCAGACCAACACATGGATCAGTACAAGGCTAAACCAAAGGGTACTAAGATTAAAAATGTCCTCGTGGCTTAGTCCAAAGAGGTGGAATCCCCAGTCTCTCCTCCAAGACTCTCATTACCCCAGAAGGAAGGCAATATTGTGACCTTCAGTCAAATGTAAAAGAAACCAAAGTCCTGGGCACGTGCTTCTTTCTCTATTTCCAGTGCAGCCTCCTTGAACTCTGGGGTGTATCATTTACTTGTTCTCTCTGCACACTGTAACTCCCTCCACTCCTTTTCTCTGGTAGTGATGTTATATATTTCCCTGATGCCCACAGCTTTACGGCACTCTGGTGGGCTCGCCATGGAACCATGGGGAATCCCATGCACCAGTGTTACTGCTTTTGTACTTGGAAGCCACACTTTCCTACAGCCAGCACAGCTCTTGCTCACTGGCAAAGGGGCAGGGGAAAGAACCAGAAATGTTGATAAAGAGTTGTAGTATTGGTTACAATCTGTGAAAATGTAGTGTGCATTAGACTATAGGCCCTCCCCCATCCCCCATATGGAATGGAACTAAGTTGGGCTTAAAGCTGCTTCCCTAGATTTTATAAGCATGACTTAAAAGTGTTTCCATGCATAACAAACCATAATCAAACTTGATTGTAAAACGACTGCAACTTCCTCTGGTCCCAACTGTCCAAGTCTTAGCCAGTTACTGTGTTGAGGGTTTGTCAACAGCAGGCATGCAATCTTCAGACATAAGACAGGAGAACCAGTCCCGCTGTCCTCACCACCCTCACCGTTTTCTTTTCATTTTCTTATTTGTTTTTGTTTTTACTTTTGGTTGTGAGCCTTAGTCTTTAATAGCTAAACTGTCTTTCCATGCCTCACACTGTTTTTTGGTACTCAACTTCTTTTTGCCTGTAAATGTTGCTCAGACGTATTTTACCTCCAGTGTGCCACTGAATTGGTTTGAATCCGAGGCTTATCCAATTTATGAACCAGCCCTTGCTCAACTAAAGTATGGTGCATTTACTATTTCTAATGGGTTTCATGTATTATTCTCATCTAAGTATCTTTTTTTGTGAGTCATCTATTCTTATGTTGGGCCTGTTTATTTAACTTGTGTATGTGCTTGTGTGTTTTAAAATATTTTATTAATTCTTTGAGAATCTCATACATTTTGATCATTTTGTTGACAGATAAGAAGTCCCTGCGTATCTGGATTTCTACTCATTTGTCCATTATAAAAACACAAGTATCTATTTTCCAAACCTAAAGTGTTCTTTGCTTTGGCTTTATTTGGTTTGGTTGGGATTAGTATCACTGTATTCATCATTCTTAAGGTCAATATTGGATGCTATTCCTCAGATTCCACCCACCTTGTCTTTTGCTTTTGCAATAGTCTCTCATTGTCCTTGAACTCACCATTTAGGTGAGGCAGGCTTTCCATCAAGTCTTAGAGATTTGTCCGTCTGCCCATTCTCCCTCCCCAGGGCTTGCACAATGACTAAATACCTCATTCTTAGAAGGCAAATACATTACCAACTGAGTTATGTCTAGAGCCACAAAGACCATTTTCATTCACCTAAATAATAAAATCATATTTTTTCTTCTAAAATTATAGTTTTCTTCACTTTTTTTATCTACACGGGATTGGCTCTTTGTAAACATGGGGAAAGAAAGGAATGTTCCAGCTTTGCTGATCCTTCACAGTGCCCATTTGATGCTAAAATGCTCATGATGCTTTCTGCATGCTTAGGTATTATGTTTCATCATGTGTGTCTATGGACTTTCACTCTCAATTATTTTTTCTTGTTAGTAAGGCTAAGGAATAGACCCTGAGCCTTGTACAAATCTTATCACTGAGCTATACTCACTTCCTAGAGTCAATTAATTATCAGGTTAATACCATCACTTACCTTTTAAAGTTTTATAATACACTCTAATATTTTATAGAATGAGAGAAGAATCCATTCTCTTCGTTTATAAAACATCTTTTTAAAGATAGTTATGCTTACCTGTTCATTTTTCATCCATTGAAAATGGATCTAATCCATTCAAGAAATCACTAAAGGGGTTTTCATCTGGATGTCATTAAGATGCATTAGATTAAAGTAATTAACATTTTAAAAATCAACTCTTTCTATCGCCTAATATGGCATATGCAATTTAAAAATTTCTCTCTGGAGCTGAGGGATAGCTCGGAGTTAAGACCCCTTACTGCTCTTCTTGAGGATCCAGGTTCAGTTCCTGGCACCCACACAGTTGTTTGCAATCTGTCCTTGACTGCAGTGCATGAAAGAGTCATGCAAGTGGTACACATGTACATTCAGGCAAAAACTCACACACAGAAAGTAAAAATAAATATTTAATTTTAGAAATTGCTTTCACACTTCTCTACAAAATGGTATCTTTTCTTAAATAATTCTTGTGTGTTTTCTGCTGTATGTAATGTTTAAGTATCTTGGGTTTGTGTTCCTTTGGCTGGTGATTTGATTCTTTTTTGTTTTCATCACAAATTTTACTTCTTAATTTATAAGGAAAGAGAAAACAAACAACTTCTTCATGAGCCTAGAAATTATGCTCCTAAAATATGATTTTTCTGCTCCTTTCCTGGATTTGACAAGTACATATAAACTGGTGGTAAAAATCTTTCATTTCTTTCTTATCAGTTTTCAACTAATTTTTATCTCATTTAATTGTATTCTTCAGAATTGTAATGACAATAAAACGGCATAATCTATTAACAAGGATCATTGCTTTATTAAAGGAGTTCATAAAATCCTAATATTTTAAATCAATTACGATGTTCACCATTTTTATCATTCCAAATATCTATTTACCTTTACTTTAAAAAATAGGGAGAGATTTTGAATTTCACCTAAGACCTTATGTCCTTTAATTGATATTCATATGTGTTTTGATTTGCTGTTTGAATTTTTCTCTTGAGCAGCAGTGTATCAAGGACAGGCAGTGGAAGCTTTCTGGCCTGGAAATAGCAGTTTAGAATTTGGATAGAAAAAAGGTTTGTTTTGGGAGGAGTCATTAACCACTGACATCACGTAGAATTACCAACGCCTGCTTATAATAAGAAACAGTTTTTTCCTTTTTTAAAATTTTTTTTTGCTTTTTTTGTCTTCCTGTTTTTCCGTTCTCTTTAGCCAGTCACCCCTTTGTTCTCACCACCATGGCCGAGGCCTCCACTGCTCTGCCTTTCCATAGCGAGTCCTACCAAACACTGCTGTGGGGGTTCCCTAGCACACACTTCACCCCACCACTGCCCCCCACAAAAATATAAACAAAACAAGACAAATTCTAAAACCCATTTTGCATATACTACATGTAGAACACAATTGTACTGTTTTTCAGTACTGTTGGTTTTATTAGATTCATATTGGCTGTATGATGTCAGAGATGATGAGCAGAAAGCCCTTCATAGTCAGGACTGCCTCAAATACATAAACTAATGAAGGACTTGTCTTTTTGAATCTTATTATTTACTATAAAAGCATTTGTTCATTCTAAATTTCATTTAATAATGAACAGGATATGAGATGTGACTTACTTATTACTTATTTTTCTTTAAAGCTTAAAAGTACCCAAAATTATCTGGATACTTAACAAAACAGTTTTTTCTAGTTTTTTTTTAAATTTATCTCCTAATAAAAATACAAACATTGAACTTTATTTTTTAAAATTATCTATCTATGTCTTAAATATTATTTTGGATAATTTCTCTTGCTATTTCCTGTATGGCCTAGACAATGGTACTTTTCTCATTTTAAAATTTTTCCATATTTGGTAATAAAAAGAATTTTTCTTAAAATTTATTATTTTCTTGACCCAATAATTTCTGACTAAAATAAATTCATTCACCATCCTGGAGTAGTCAGACAAAGCAAAACCACCTATTTTGCAGGTACTTTAATTGAATCAGTGCTGTATCACTTTTTACATTGGAAGCCAATAAGGAAAGAGTTTGGTAATTCACCCTATCCCTGCTATGTACTAGTTTGTGACCCTGGACATTTCATTTAAGGTGGACCTCTTAATTTCCTTTTCAGTAAATTGAGGACCATAATGACACCCTTCTCAAGGGGTCTTCTGAGAGTGAAATGAGCTATTGAAGGTTGAGGACCATGTCTGTCAATTATCAACACTGAAGGAATGCGGGTCCTTCCTGTTCGCATTACTCCCAGATGGGCTTCAAATTGCACACTGTGGGGCTCTCCTGAGTCTTTGTTCCCGACATGCTGTGAGCAGCTTTTCATCCTTCCCATTGGCTCTCAGGCTCGTCACTTTAAAGTCTGCCCGATCTGCCTGCCCACGGATAGTTGAAGGGACTTTCCACCTTCCCAGCTAGAGCAAAAAGAGCAACTGCATGTTAGAGAAGTTCTAAACTAGGCTTCTCTTAGTCCCTTGAAACAGAAATTCTTTACCATCTCCTGAAAGCCAACACAGGAGGAGCAAGCTGTAAAAGATACTTTCTGGTTGTTTCACAATTTTCATGAGCTCAACAGGTCCCTTCTATGCATTCGCCATCAGTTATGCATGAAATGAGAACAGACATTCTTTTCTACTCCAGCAGTTTTCCATGTTCAAAACAGATAGAGGGAGGCTAGGGAGGGACCCGAATGACTAAAGTGCTTGCGGTGCCATCCCCTGAACCCACATAAAAAGACAGGCATGGAGGCATGCCCTTGGAATCCCAGCACTGAGGAGACTAGGCAGGTGGATGCCCGAGGCTCACTAACTGGTCATTATAACCTCTGTGGTAAGGCCTACTAGTCCAGTGAGAGACGTTGTCTCAAAGAACAAGGTGGATGGCACCTGAGGAGCAATCACACTCGAGGTTGTCTTCAGGTGTCTACTCTTGCACACACATAACATTCACACACACACATGAATACTTATATGTTCAGGCAAACATACATATATACACACATGCACATACTAACGGTATTGCTAAGAATTCTGATTAATCTACATTTTGATTTGCTGCTGAAGAAATGGAGCATGTTTTAAATAACTAACTATTGAAATATTTTCACTGACTACTTGGAAATTTATATTGTAGATCAACCATTTGCTACTTAGCATATTTATTAATTAATGATACATCTCAATTTCCTGATTTGAGTATTAGAAATAAATCGACAATTTCTATGAGGGTTAGAAAAATCCACTAAGAGCGTTTCTTTTTTATTTTTGCTTAGACATGAGTAGGAAAATCAACAATACATTTATTAGTTATTTTTTGACCCCATAATCACAGCCCCAGTGCCTTTGAAAAAACCCAAATCATTCTTTATGCTAAAAATAAAAAGTGTTCAAAGACACAAACAACAAGAATCAACAAGACAAAATAACACCAAGACAAAACAAAAAGCACACTCACTTAGAAACACGCAAAAATGGAGTCTGTTTTGTGTTATCCAACTACTCCTGGACTCGGGCTCTTCACTGGAGTGAGACTGGTTTATGCACAGTGATGCCCCATTGTAGAAAATGGATTGTTTTCTTCCTTAGAAAGAGCTTCTTTGTTGGGTGGTGCCTTGTGTCTACTTCCCCTTCTCTATGCAGTGATTCTGTCTAACTGCAACTTGTATAGGTCTTGTATGTGCTGTCCTGATCTCTGTGAGTGTTCTTTGTTTGCTTGTCTGCAATGGGGAGAACACGAAGTTTCGTAGGGAAGATCTGGGAAGAGTCAGGGAAGCGAAAGAGTATGGTGATAATATATTGTTTGAGGAAAAAGTGTATGTATCTATTCATTAACATAGGATCTGTAGACTGTCATTCATCGTTTTTTGAGACAATTTAGCAAAAACCTTTCCAGAAAGACGTGCCAGCACAGTGTACATCTTCAAGCATCAGGTCATGTGTTTCGTTGTCATCATTTTGCTACTAGTGTGAGAAAGCACTTAAAGTTGAGGACTTATTTCATATCCACCCAAAACTGGCCATCAGCTATAAAGAACACAGAAACATGACTGTGTTTTTAAAACTGGATTGAGAGAATCTGGTATGCATCATTTAAGTGTTTAAATGACAGCCTCGGAGGCACAGATATGTATTGACATCCCATTAACAAATGAACCCTAAGCACTTCCCCTTGGAATTATTTAACCATGAACAAGCCTAAGTTTGTATTCTCTACTTTTCTCCCTGTGTCTTCCAACTGTCTATAGTCCACTGTTTCCTGACTGTCTATAGCCTTCATGATGTCTTACTGTGATCTGACTGTCCCTTTTACTGCATCTTGTCTTATGTGTGTGACATTCTTGATGTCCCTAACAAAGTTCTTAACTCTGTATTTAAAAAAAAAAAACAAAAACGAAAGCATCACATGGGGAAAGAATGGGTGATGCACTAAAGATATCTTTAACAGACTTTTCATCTGAATAAAGTTATTTACTCAAACTGATTCCAAAGCATTCAGTACTGCAAGCATATTATCATCAATCAATATCCACATACTGCTTTCAACATTTATGACAGATATGTGTTGTATGAAGTCACTTTTGACCCTTTACTCTTTTTGACAAATGACTGTCGTAACACACATACACTCCCACACACAAGATTAAACCTCTATATTCATTTAGGTTGTATAACCCGATTACATGGGAAATCCAAGGCAAGTAAGGTTGGTGGTTACAATGTTCTCTTAACAGCAGGTTAAAGAAACAGGTTGAGCACACAGTGGGATGACAGTCTCACTTATCTGACCCTTGAGGTGTATTATTGTGAGATCCAGCAAAAGTTTCATTTTCTTTGAATGTAAGAGATATTTTCATAAAAATTATATGGCCATGCTAGTAGAAAATTAACTTCCAAAAACAAAGCACAAGAGAAACTTCACTTTAAAGGCTCATGACTTTATAAATGTATTCTGCTATAGAATTCGGATTGACAATGGCATTAAGGAACAGAGCATGTGCAAAGTTGCTGTATACTCATTGATATAACACAACCATCAAAAATGATGGGAAAACTGTACATGATGGCTCTGTGGGTAAAGCATAAAATAGGAAGCAGAGAAAAGACACAAGTCAGGAGTCCAAACTCATCTATACAAGGATATGTATATACATGCATATGTATATGTGTGCACATATCTACATATAAATGTATACATGTACATATATAAATACGGGCGGTACTTACACACAACAATGCATGTGTGTGTGTCTGTGTGTGCATGCTCATAGCTTCATTTGAATAAAAATAGAGCCTTTAAAAATAAACTATAAAGCTTGGGAGGAAACGTGCTCTTCTCAAGAAGAAACAATATGAACCACTTGTGGTTGCCCATCCCTATAAAATCAACCTTTTGAGGACAGAAGCAGGAAGACCAACATTCAATGTCACCTTCAACTACACAGGGGAGTAAGAGAATAGCATAGGTCACACTAGATGCTATATCAAAAATTACTGTGTATACACACACACACACACACACACACACACACACGGGACAAGGTAAATAACATAAAGCCACAAAGTACAGTCTTGATTCTGCATGCCTAGAGCACACATATGCATACTCAACCTAAATCTATTTATCGATGTTTTAAGACCTTGACAGAGAAATGTCTTTCCTTCTATCGAATCACGACATTTAGATCGATCAGTTCTCTTTATGAAGTAGCGTGAATAGGATGGTCATTAAAAGGACACTTGTATGAGGACCATCTCTAGTGATTTTAGGTCCAACAATGAGAGATCATTCACAGAATTTGATAATCGCCTAACACTGTTAGAGCACAGTACACTGCACTAAAGGGGGAAAATCACATGACTTATGCATTTTCTAAAAGTACTGGATTTCTCTGAGGACTAAGGGGCAATGTGTGTCAGTAGATAGATATGTCATGAGACTGGGTGAGACTCTAGGCCTGGATGCCAAGCTGCAAGCAGAATATTTAACTTCATGTATATTTTAGGATTCAAAATAAGACTGTCCTTATACATAAAGAAATTGAAGACTATTGTTTTAGATTAGAAATAATATATCTTAGCCTTATCTCTCAAAAGTAAATCTATATAAGTTTACATATTCATATTATCAAATGAATGTGGATTGCAATGAACACAAACACAGTAAATCTAATTTTAAAAGAGGTAAAAAAGAAGAATTGCAAATTTAAGAAAAGTAGATATGTTTATGAGAAATATCAAAATAGTTTTGCACATTACAAGAAGTTAAAAACTAGATTAACTGCCTCACTTTTATTTTCTCAAGGGTAGGAGAATATAAATTATTTCTTTGGACCATATTATAAAAGAAACTTTAGGGAAATAAGAAGTGACTTTATTAGTTACAGCCCCTTCCTCTTCAAATAATAGGTTCAATAATTAGGCTAATCCTGAAAAGTAAAAATAAGGTCGGTCAGCTTTGAGAAACCTGGAAAACATCATCCTTGGTGTTGCAGCCCTTTGGCATATCATCTCCATTAGATTAACAAGCCTGTGGAAGAGAAGGCAGAATCTGCTTCTTTCCAAACTGTGACTACTTCATGGATCAGGGCTGAGCAGTGACACAGCTGACTTCTATTAATGGGTAGATGCTGATGTGCTCATCACAGTGACAGCTGCAGCCACTTAATGACAAGCATCCTAATCAGGTTTGTGATCATCCCAAAGACAGATTTTGTTTGTCCGTTCCATGTTCATCCTTGTCAGAAGTCAGGGGTTCATTCAAAAACCATCTCAGCAAAGATGGAGCCTGATTATCCATCTTTGTCTACTTGAGACTGAAGTAAGAACTCATAAATGAATGAATTGAAAGCCCTTTCCTTTGGTGGCACTTCCCTCTCCAGCCCAGGCTGGCTTTAAATTCGCAGCTAATCTCTTACCTCAGCCTCCAGTGCTGCTGGTGTTATGGGCGCATGGTATCATATGCGGATGATCGTCTAGTGTTTTCAATGGCAAGCACTCCAGGGTAGTACAGTTGAAATTCCATAAAACAAATTCAGAGAGTTCAGAAGCCAATAAGAGGCAGAGGGAGCACCTGTACTTCAGGATTCATCAGCACTGTTTTATGTAATGTTTTAACCAATCTTGCCTCACCTCATTTGTGCTTGTTAATTGTATTGAGAAACTCGCTCTAGAGGATAGGTAGCAAATTTAGGTTTCACTCTTAAAAAACTTGAATGTCCATATTCCATTTTAACCTAGAAAATCAGGTAGAAAGAAATGATGGCTTTCAGTTACTTCTAAAATTTTCTCAATGAGGATTAACTTTCCTTCCTTCCTTCCACAAGTGGCCTGTTGGGAATTCTTATGGGGGATATTGATTCCTACATAAGGATGCTTTTTTTTTTTTGAATAGGCTGCTCAGAGAAATGTTTGGCAAGGATCATGAAATTCTACACTAGAGAATAGGAGCCGCAATTTTTTCCCCCTTGGAGCATTTTCAGAGTATGTGTTTCCAGAATAGCCCCATGGCCCTGGGGAAATCTCAATAATATTTCATGGAGAATTGTAGCTAAGTATCATAACTATCAAAATTAAGGCAGAGAAATTGCATCGCCCTAATGTACCTACCATCTTATTGACTAAAGACACACTGAATCGATGGAGCTATTTAAGGTGACCCACATAACACCGAAGAATGCCGGTCACAGTCTGTGCTTCGGTTTCCTTTCTGCTAGGCTCTGCCCTTCTCCTCTGCAGCAGTGTGATGCTAGAACTGTTTGTCCCTTAAGGGCATGTGGAATTGTTGTAGTTTTTGCTCTTTTGGGGGTGGGGGTGAGGCACCACACACAGAGCAGTTTATTCTTTCCTATGAATGCCCAGCCTTAGCCTGACTGGTTTCCAGCCAACCTTTCTGAAATTATTCCATCTACCTTTTGCCTCTGGGCTTTTACCTTCCCCTATTTCTGTGTATCTTTCTTTCACAGCCATGGCTGGCTGGGTGGCTGGGTGGCTGGGTGGCTAGTTGGCCGGCCCCTAACATCCTCCTCTCCTTGTTCTCTTGTTGCTTCTTCCCCTTTGCACTTTTTCTCCTTCTGTTGATTCTCTCTGCCTGCCTGCTCAACCTATCCTTTCTGCTGCCTTGCTATGGGCCATTCAACTCTTTATTAGACTGATCAGGTATTTTAGATAGGTACAGTAACAAAACTTCACAGAGTTAAACAGATGCAACACATCTTTGCATCATTAAAACAAAGGTTCCACAGCATAAACAAATGTAACACATCTTAAATCAATATTCTTCAACTGGTATACTTGTCTCATGCTGTGAAACCAGGCAGCACTTACAAGAGAGACATGTAAAAACATGGTATCTAAAAAGGAAATCTAATTACTCACCTATAATATTTTAAAGAAGGTGTGGCTGCTTGAATGAGATTGGCCCCTATTGGCTCATATATGGGCATGCTTGGTTCCCAGCTGTAGACTGCTGAGAAAAATTGAGAGGTGTGGCCTTCTTGGAGGAGGTGTGTCAGTCACTGGATATATGCTAGGAGATTTCAAAAGTTCACACCAGGCTCAGTATTTCTCTCTCTCTCTCTCTCTCTCTCTCT
>LOEQ01003129.1:213716-226982 GCA_001685075.1 Bramus lutescens | reverse complement strand
CCCATTGGCTGAAGGAGCGGAAGGAGCTCCCGCAACAAGTGGTCACTAGTGGTATCATTTAATAGACTTCAACAAGCCCATGTTCTGTCAGAGCTGGTCCTTAAATGACAGTATCACAGAAATACTCAAAAGCCCTCCAACCGAACAGCTTTGCCCTCTGCTTATCTACCAGTGAGATGGAGCACAGAACAATGCTGTTCACCTAGCTGATATTGGGAAAGTAAACTAATGCCTTCACGTAAGAGTTGCTCTGCTGACCAAAATTAGTCTTGAGGCCTGTCCTAGTAAACAGCTCCCCAAATGCTTAATTAATGGGCAGGGAGCAGTGTTTGCAGAGGGATATTTCCTGTGCCTTAAGCTCCTTTCTGGCGATAAGTTTTCTGCAAAGGTAACAATTAGTGACCTGCAGCCACTAAGTGGATTTCTCCTTCCGTTTTTCACTAAATGACCCCTAAATTGACAATTGCTGTAATCATCCACTGTGTTGTATACATAGTACTTATGGCTGTCTTCCTACAGTATTTGTAAATTACTTGTATGCTCGCATTATGTATTTGAATTCAGACTCTCCAATTTAAAATTTCCAACAGCATTCCTTCACCCTTTATTATAACGTCAGGCAGGTCAATGGTAAAAGCCCCACAAAACATGTGTTTGAAAATAAATGTGTGCTTGTAGGACCAGATAAAAAGGCAGTTGTTTCGGCTCACATGAACACAAAGCTAATAAACCTAAACATGACTATGGTATCATTTAAAACTAAAAAGAATCTGGATTGTTAATTGGTATCTAATGAATTGAAATGACTATGAACATATCTAATTGTAATGAGAGTTTTAAAATGAGCCCCCTTAACATTTCATGGAATGCATTAAGAGATTAGCAAAAACCTGTTCACTTTTGATAAGGAAACCTAAAATCTGCTAGCGATATTTTTTTCATTAGTGTTTTATTCCTTTTCAAAGAAACCAGTCCTGACAAAGGGGAGAGCTGATAAGAAAAGGCAAATCCAGTGGAGCGTACGAATACTTAGATTATTAGGCAACAAATAGTCAGGCTTATTGTGTGTCTCAGTGTAGCTTTAATTAAAGAATAATGATGGTGATGTGGAAAGACGATAGTGCTGAAAGAAAGTGGGAGGAAGAAGATGAACATCTATTCGTCTGCTGATTTCAGCTAGCACTCCAGATGTCTCACACAATCTTTGCCATAACTCTCTAAAACATACAGTACAGTTACCCATTCCGATAGATATTATAGTCATCAATAGCATTCAAGTTAGGAAAACTAGCTTTCAAGAGAGTACTCAGATTTCCAAATGGTCACCTTGTGGCCATCTATTATTATTATTGTCATTATTATTAAAGTTCCTGTTTTCTTCAATGCATTAATGCAGCCTATATCTTAACGTTCTCAGAAAGTTCAGCCCCTGCTGAGTGGGAAGTGCGTCTTATTTCCCTCTTCATCCCACCTGTGAGCCAAACCTTCATTTTTCAAGGTTTCTTTCACTTGTAGATAAGATTTAGGTGCCAGAAGCAAGTCAGACTCGGTATCGTACACTTGAGCAGAGGGAAGAAAGCATCCAGGAAATACCATGCATTCACTCACATGTGGAAGCTGAAAAGCATGACTTTGTAGAAGGCAGAGAATGGTGGTCCAAAGAGGCTGTGACAGATGAGAAGAACACGAGGAAAGGAAGCGATAAGATGTGCTGTTCTTGAGGAAGAACAAGTCTGGTGACTGGGGCTACACTTCACTGTTGGTATTTTGGGTTTGCTTTTCTGGAGAGAAATTTCTGCTGCATAACACAAGCCAGCCTGAAAGTTACCATGCAGAAGAAACTGGCCTCCAAATCAAGATCATCCAACCTCCTCGAGTGATGGGAAGAGAAGCCTGCTCCAGCACACCCACATCTTATATAAAATATAAAGGAGTAGAACAGAGAAATCAGAAGAACCCCCACATGAAGAACAGAGAGATATTTCAGAAGATAGAAAAACTAGAGATGCCTTCACTTGCTTATCACATACTGTTTACCCATTTAAATGATCACGTTTATCCTCATAAACAAGTATCTGTCATTATAAGTGAACTATTTTTTCTCACTTAAAGGACTGAGATGGATTTTAACTCAGCTATTGAAAAGCTTCAGATAGGTTCACTTAGCTGTTGACGTTTTTTCCTTACTAGGTTGGATGACAGCAGAGTAGAAATATGCTATGAAGCAACTTTGAAATAAAACTCAACATTTGCAGTACATCTCTCAAAAATTGCAAATTGGATGTGGTTGCTCTTATATACATTACAGATAAGCTAAGGCATGTTACATATTCAAGATATTGCAGCATCGCTGTCTCCAAGCACTCCTATTTGTCTTATTTCTTTCACAAAGGGTAGTTTCATAGTTATGAATACTTTCATGCTGTAGAGTTCACCTTTTGGCCGTGGGAGTCAAATGATATCCTGGATGAAAGATATTTTGCAAACTGAAGCACTGCATTAAAATATGAGTTGTTTTAGCTGACAGAACTTGGCTGAAATAAGCAATTACAATATTAATCCTTAGTTTAGAGGTGAGGCAACACGCAACAATGATTGCTCTTGTAAGTAAGAGAAGGAGCGATTGCTAGCTGTTTGGCAAACTAATGGTTCACACATCATTCTTAGAGGTTACATTCTGCCACTCTTCCCTTCCACCTTCCTGGACCTCTTTTCTTTACCTTCTTTTCTTTATGCCAATTTCTAGCTGATTGTTAAGGCTCCAGGGATGTTAACTAGTCTCCCTTCCCCAGAGTGTGTGTGTGTGTGTGTGTGTGTGTGTGTGTGTGGTGTTGTTTCTTGCTTATGCTCCTAATCCAGGATCCAAGGGAGTAGTCAGATAGGGAGTTAGTCAGGTAATTTACTTAGTTATTTACTTAATTACTTGTTTATTCTCTGTTACTCTTCCTATAAAGAGTTTAAGGTATATTAGAGTTCAGTTCTTTGCAATGTGCCTTTAATTATTCAAATTATATACATGATAAAGTGTTCTAGAAGACACTACTGTCAAGGGTTTAACTCCTGCATTAAGCCAACGTATGTCCTTAGGTATATGTCCCTGTTTTAATAAAAAAGGGCATGTTGTCTCTTAGTGATGATATTTTACATGTCAAACAATGTATTGGGTTATTTATTGCCTCAGATACAAGTATTAATAACTTTACAGAGGAAATTTTATTACCCCCATCATCTTAATGAGGAATGAAGGTTCAAATTTAATTGTGGCCGACACCAAAGTCATCGACTAAGGGAATCTGGTTTTCTGTTGTTATGAAATCATTCAAAGATTTAAACACTGATTTACTCCTGAGTAGATAAATGCTATAATCTTATTGGTATTATACAGAGGGCCATTTGCTCCAATTCTCTTCATAATTGAATGGTGTGTGTAATAAATTTTACTTACTCTTCTTTTCTTGTCTGAGTTCTATTTTCATGTTCCCACAATGTAACATTTTGAAGTACATAGTTCTGTAGTAATAAGGGGGCGGGCCCTGCTTTTCATCCGGCCCAGCTCCCGCACGGCTAGCTTTACTTATACCCCGAAATAACAACANGTTTCTTTATTAAGCAATGAAAGTGACACATAGACAGATGACCCTCCTACATCATAGTTCAACCTCATTTGATTTATGAGATGGCTTCTCCCATGTTCTTTCACCTCCCTTCCTACCCCTCAGAACTATCCTTCGTCTATCAAAAAGCCAATGCAGGGTGTTAGTGAAGGTTCACTCATGATTTAGGGCTTTTCCTACCTGGAACAATGTCCCCATTACTATGCATAAACACTGTTGTTTCTCTGTTAATGTTCTGCTACTTAGGTTTGGCCTACTATATACAGACTTTGAAAAGTTTATGTCCTTATAAAGTGTTCACTAATACTAGAATCATGTCTCTTCCTCTGCTGCAGTCCTCTTCAGATGCTCTAACAAGATACCATGAACTTGAGAGCTTCATAAGAGAATTCTTCAAAGAGAATTATTTCTCAAAGTCCTTAGGGCTAGGAGGCTTGGGATCATGGTGCCAGCAGACCCAGCACTAATACTCATTGAAGGGACCTTCTAGATAGTAGGGGAGGAGCCTCTTACTGGCCTATTTTTAAGAACACAATCTCATCTATGTGCCCTTTGATCTAATGACCTAATTACATCGCACTACTCCCTCCTAGGGTATGAATTTCAAACTGAGTTTTGCAGGGCACACACACTCTGAACATTGTGTCCATTTTGCGTTGAGCCACATAATCACTTCAGCACCTCTGCCTTTCCATTTGAGTTATTAATTCATAATTCAATTATTTTACAATATTTTGTACCCTTTTATTTCTCATTTTCCTTTCAATTGTGACTTCTGTGTTTTCTGAAAAGGTAATCTAACTATGTTACCCAAGCTGGCCTCTAGCCCCTTGCCTCACCCCCTGAGTGCTGGGATCATGGGCCTGAGACACCACACTTGACTCAACCATGACCCTTTTATATAGTAGCAGCTATTGTTTCATCATGTTTTCAGTTTCTATGCATGTTTGTAGACATGTTCAGGTATGCATGCACCTGTAGAGGCCAGGGGATAACCTCAGGTATGGTTCTTTGGGTACTAACCACCTTTATTTTGAGATAGACTCAGTCACTGGCCTAGATCTTGTCCTGTAAGTTAGTCTGGCTTAGCAGCAAGCCCCAAGGATTTGCCTATTCTACCTCCCCAGTTCTGGGATTACAAGCATGTCTCACCATTCCCAACATTTTCACATGATTTGGGGGTATTGAATGTTACTCCTAAATCTGATAAGTAATTTGCTTTATTAACTAAACTATCTTCCTAGCTCCAATTCTTACAGTTTAGAAAACATTTATTTGCCCTTAACAGCTGTTCCAATTAATGATATAAGCAGAATAGAGTACATGGTATATTCATATTTTATTTCTCATATGAGCTATATTCGAATTAAAAGTCATAAAACAAGGTAGTGCCTGTCACACACCTGGGATCAGCTACTGAGCAACCACGTAAGAGCTGGGTGTGTTACATATGTGTGAGCAAAGCACTCGAAGGTAGAGACAGGCAGATCCATGGAGTCCTTTGACCATCTAGTCAAGCCACTCAGCAAGCTCTGGCTCAGTGAGATACCATGTCTTCAAAGAAAAGTGGAAATATAATCAAGGAAGGCAACCCAATGTTGACTTCTCACCTCTGCACACACTGGTACACACATGCATGTGCATCAAACATAACTGTGCACACATACACAGACATGCTCTCACACTTGCACTACACACACACACACACACAAGATCTGCAGATAAGAGCCGGAAGTGGTGACACACGCCTTTAATCCCAGCACTAGGGAGGTGGAGGTAGGCTGTGAGTTCAAGGCCAGCCTGGTCTACAAGAGCTAGTTCCAAGACAGGTTCCAAAGATACAGAGAAACCTTGTCAAAAAAGAAAACAAAAATATCTGCAGATAAAGGTAGAAATTTTCCAAATTACATAAAAGAAAGGCAAAGTGAATGTAATCACATCGGTATAAACACAATTATACACAGTCCACTTTTGAATTTAGATATATTGTAGGTAAATACAATCTTCAACTTGAGAAACAGAAAGATTTGCCATTTTATGAAATATAAAAGAAGATAAATTTTAATAGTTGCATTTCCTTTTTTCCTGTCACAATTTGATGGACGCGATTTCCATGTGTCATGAAAAATATTAATACAGGTATTATTTCATTTTTCCACTTTCTCTAGATGAAGTGTTCAAATATGTTTTCCTGTTTTGTAATCTTGGAACCTAGTTTCAAGGAGGAGTGAAAGCTCAGAAAGTTAAGTCATTCCCAATTCTCCAGCCCACATGAGGTTACAGGGAGGATATGAATCACTCACACTATGAGCTATGCATATTTATGAGCATCTAAGCCTAAATGGTTATTTGGTCATTTGCCAAGGACAAAACTGGTTGCCAAAAAATTTGGAAAATGCCCAAGCCTAGACACACCTTCCTGAAAATGTTGAGTCTCCTCTCCATGGGTCTTTTAATAAAAAGCACTGACTTTTCCACCCATGTCTGGATGTTTTCCATAAAACTGTATATTCTGGAGTTTCTTATACAATTTTTCCTCCTTCTATCTGCTCCTTCTTCAAACAATGCCACTTACTGTTGTCAGTCAAGGCTTCATTAAATGTCTTTTCTTTCACACAGTTCAAAGTGGTGTAAGGAATAGTCAATCCCCTGCGCTTCCCCAATACCCATTCTGTACACACAACTTTAAAGGCAGCTGTCGGTGAAGGGAAACTGGAAATAAACTTAACCGAGCTAAGTCCACTGAGGAGCTAAAGATGGAGTAGTTTGCAACAAGCAGTGGAAAAGCGTTTCTGTCTTGGGAAAGACTGTCAGATGTTCACCAAATGCATCTGGCTTTCTCCTTTGCCAAGGGCACCCATTACCCTTGCAAATGAGTGGAATGAATTTTACCCTTTCCCTTCCCATTACATGTTACTCAAAGCCTGAGTCACAAGAAAAGGAATATTTGCATAGTTTCCAACACTTTCCAAGATCTTCCATGCATTTCACCCTGATTTATGCCTTCAAGATGGGAGACAGACTTGACCTTCCAGGGTTTATGTTTAATAGGTAGGTATGAAGGAAGGAACTTGGGATTCAACTGTCTCCTCAAGGGAAGCTACCAAATAGGAATATCTACCTAAGACTATGCCATCAACACCAGAAAATTTTAAATTGTAGTAAACCTCAGAAGAGAAGAGTTTACCTATGCTGTTCTCATCTAATTGATACTGAAAATGCACTTCCAGAGGGAAAGCATGAACTTTGTGCTCTGATGTTGGCAGGACATGTCTGTGAAAAGCTTGGAGAAGTCCTATGGAGGAAAGGGTTTTGAACTCCAGAGTGGTCAGATGAGAGCACCTTGAGAGTCAGAGAACAATGAGATATTTGTTAATTCAAAGCAAGGCTTATGCTCAGGCAGTATTTGGAACTGATAGATAACTCACAGGCTTTCCAGGATGAAAACTAGAGAATAAATTCCAGTGAGCACAGTGAGATGCACTAAGGAAAGGGAAGATCCTGAGAGATGTGATTTTAATTCTGTCCAGATTTTTTCGTGACCTCTGAACCATGTGTCAATAGAATAGCAAAGACTGCAAGCATCAGAGCTACTGAGAGATGCACCAACATGGTAATTAGCTCCTCCACAGTAGGTGGAGTTTTCAGTATCTGTACCACTACTCTACGACAGACAATAAATAAAGGAAGAAAACATGTCTGTCAAAGCAATACAATAATGCCCAGAGCCTTCATATAAAAATTCATAGCATTCACTATGCAATTCAAAAGTACTCCAAATGTAATGAAACCAAGTAATGCAACTTACCCTTAAGAGAAAAATCAATAAAAGTAAAAACTATGCTTATGAGTAATAGCATAGAAAATCTCAGTGCAAATACAGATTCTATAGAAAACAAGCCTAGAATTTATTGAGAAGATTGTCTGAAAGTTTAAAACTCACGGCATGGCCTTAAGAGAAAAATGGAGGTGAAAGACTCATCAGTGAACTTAAAGGAAGTTCCATAAAAATTTACCAACCAAAACCCCAAAGGGAAATGATTACAAGAAAATGAAACCATCTCAGATGCCCACAGAGTAACGGCAACAGCTAGAATATGCGTGTAAGTACAGTTTCAGTAGGAGATAAAAAACAGAGCAGAGCCAGGTATTTGGATAAATAATGACCAACATCCACCCTAATTTTGTAAAAGGAACAAATTTATGACTGTAGAAGTTTGGTGAAATCTAAGAAAGATAAATGCACATGTAATCTAATTTAGGCTTCTCTGGGGGTAATTGCTAAAGAAAATAAAGAGAAAACTGGCAAAGACCTGATATGGTTCCTGCAGTGGAACATGGGTTCCAATGACCTCATATTTCCATCAGGACCATATGAGCCAGAAGAAATGCAACAGTCTTTAAAATGCCAAAATAGGTGTGAGGAGAAGAAGGTATAGAAGTGCATAGAGCTTGTCATTCAAGAAACCAAGAAGGCATTCTTGAATCCAGGCAAAAATAATTACCTTTTCAAATAAAAGTCAGTTATGGAAACTGCAATAACCTGGTCATTCATGATGAAGTTTAAGTCAAGTTGTATGCACACTAAGGTTAAAATGGAGGGGCAGTGGTAGGAAACAGCTACAGATATTGTATATCCCGGACTTAGATTAGTCTTTTCTTTAGAAACATGGTTTCTCTGTGTAATTGCCCTGGCAGTCCTAGAACTTGCTTGTAGAACAGGCTGAGCTTGAACTCACGGAGATCCCCTTGCCCCTGCCCCCCGAGTATTGGCATTAAAGACATCCACCACCATGCCTGGCATTACATTAGTCTTTCTAGCAAAATATTTTAAGAAAAATATAAATCCATAGAAGAGTGAGGAGAAGGATGAGGAAGAAGGGGGATGAGATGGAAGAGGAGAAGGGGAGGAAGAAAAGCGCAGGAAAGAGAGGGGAGGAGTCAAGGAAGAGGAGGAAGAGAAGGGGAAGAAGATAGGGAGGAAGTTATGAGCCAGGAACTGAAGTCCTTGGAAGCATAGGACAACTCATCCGGATTTATGTGATAAATAAAAATTCTGTTTTACAAACCCCTAGACTTTGAGGTTTTTCTCTAAGAGCTCCATTCATCATAATTAATACAACAATGATAAATTTCTTTCTTTGATGAGTATCTTCCTGTGGGTGTGTGTCCGCCAGGATAAGGACCATGCTTCTGTTACATAATTCTGTCATATTGCTTTGTGTTTACTTAGTAGACTGAGAATTGGGGCAACGATGCAATAATTTTCTTTTCATGTTTATCTTGTTAAATCAATCTGTGTGTGGAAAGAGGCAATTAAAATATGCTGTTGATAAAATTTAACAGAAAGAGAATCTGTTATCTCTAAGACAATCATCTCAAAAGAGGCTTTTTATTTCATCATCATCATTACCAAGATGATATTTTCTAATACTTTCTTGATCTGAAGAGACTGGGTGTGAAAATGAAGTTTCAAGTTTCTAAAACATCCCCAAAGGGTTATGTGGAAAGTGGGTAAATGTGTGGCTTGTGTGCGAAGCAAGCTCATTTCTCAAAGGTCTGCATATTAGTTAGGTGTTCTGTTGCCATGACCACGGAGACTCTCATGAAGGAAAACATTTAATTGGGCAGCTTACAGTTTTAGAGGTTTAGTCCATTATCATCACAGTGGGACATGGTGATGACAGGCAGGCAGATAAGGTGCTGAAGAAGTAGCTTGAGAGTTGAGAAGGAGTTACATCTAGATCACGCAGGCAACAGGAGATGGTCTGAGGTGTGTCTTGAACATCCATGAGATCTCAAAGCCTATCTCCCCAGTGTCATACATTCTCCAACAAAACCACAGGTACACCCATGCCACACTGTCTAATAGTGCCACTCCAACTACCACAGTCTGTAACATTTATTTCTACACAGAATGGTCATTTCTGTTCCCATTGATCATCTCCACTTGTAAATAATTCAAAGTTATTGAAAATTTTCTTTTTTTAAGGAAAAGTTAATGTTATACTTTATAAAGAGATAGATACATAAAACAAACTTAGGTGAACCTTACCAGTCAGTGAAGTATATAAGCCAGGGAAGTTTACCTAGCCTTGCTTTTATAAAGGAAGAGAAATTAAACTTTAGCTTTCAGTAGGATTCTAATGACTTAAATATCCCAGACAGGCATAAAATGCTGTGTTTTTGTTGGTGTTGTTGTTGTTTTGTCTTGTTTTTGTTGTTTTTGTAATGACTAACCCCATCTCTTCTCAAGCAGCTAAAACTCCTTAGTCAGCTCTAGTATTAAGACTGAGTCTAAGGCAAAACACCAATTCCATCTTCTCTTAGCTCTAGCTCATACTTCACCCACAGAGAAACCTTTAGTGAATGTAGGGCATAGATTCTTCTTATAGTCTCACTTCTTTTGCATTAGCAGTAATGAAATTTATAGGGAGACTCATGGGACATAGCATCTTTCTACCTTTGATGAAAATGCTCTTCTGGGTTGCTGTTGTTTCTCCAGAGGTTCCCCCTCTCTTTCTGTGTGTGTGTGTGTGGGGGGGTGTTTGTGACAGTTTCCTAATGTGGGAAATGTGTGAAGTCTTGGACACAGTCAATCCCTTTAAGCAGAACGTACATTAGTGGGATTTTGTGTAAAGAAAGGAGAGTATAGTGTCTTGGGGTGTCTTTTGCGCTGACCTAACTGCAAAAGAATGGAGAAAATGGGAATTAATTCCCTTAATAGCTGCCACTTGCTGATGACTGAGGACGAAATCACCATTTCAACTAAAATTCACACATTTGTAGTAAATTAAAGATGTAATGGTTTATAAACCATGTTTTTGTTTCCCACCCACAAAGTAACATCAAGCTGATAAATTTTTAAAATATTTTAAACTTTAAAAATATTTCATTGAATAACATAAATTCAATAATAAGAATTCGTAAGATGTTGCATATGGAAGTGTACGCTTCCATTATGACTCTATTTTAGAAAAAGTTATCTTATGAACTAGCTTAAGGAATTACATTGTGTTGCAGAAAAATTTTTTTGTTGTTGCTCCAAGACTGCCAATAGAGGCCGGCCTTGGTTCAGCTGCCAGGAGAGAACCAGAGAGAGTTCCTTGGTGGACTCAGAGGAGAGAGAAGAACACACAGAAGGAACACCGAGGGCCCAAAGGATACAGAGGACTCTTTTTAAGCAGGGGAAGCGTGGAGAGTAGAGGTCTCCGACCATTTTTTTCTCCTTTGCTCTCTGGATCTATCAGATTCTTCCCTATTATCCCAATCATTTTTATTAACAAAACAGTAAAAGAAAACGATGTATCTGGGGCAATATTATACCATGCTGCTCCCGGGGGGTGGCAGCCAGCTCCAGGGTTTTTCAATTGCTGTCCGGCCCCAGCCCCAAAACACTGCTTGAGTTAACTACCCCTCTGCTGGCCCATGCCTCACTTCTCGCCAAGTGGGCGTCCACTGGAACCACCCCCTCCAGCCGCCAAGCCAAGCCAGCCTGCCCTCCTTGAGACCCACTTGGAGCTTGAATTCTTACTGCTTCTGCCACCAACAAAAGCTGCTGAGAGGTCGAGCCTTGTGCCACAGGTGCCCTCTGCAGAGCCATGCTAAACAGTGACAGTTAGCCACCGCTAGGGAAGGGCAAGGCATCCTATAAAACACTGCATCCCAGCTGCACAGAGTTCTCCTACCAGTTTCCTTACATTAGCTAATCAGACAATTTAGGACCCCACACCCACAGCAGCTAAGCAGCCTCATTGCACAGGACCTCTGTGCCAGCATAGTCGAATATTGTCACTGCAGCTGATCACCTCTGCACATCTCCTAGTAACTTTAAATTTTCTCAGCACTAATGAGAAAGGTATGACAGCTGGGAAAATACATTGTGAAAAAAATACAGTAGAAAAAAAAGCCTGTCGAATTAAATCAGCCTGCATATTTTAAAGACGTGTTGACCTCAGAATGGAAACCAGTTTGCTTTTGTTTCCACAAAAGAAGAAAAACTATGGGCATCATCAAAATTACTAAAGATTAGATTCAAACAGGAGAGACGTTGTGATTAAGAAAGGATATAGTTCGTCAAGCACTGTGGCTCTTCAATCTAAACTAACTTATAGACTAACAAATGCCTTTTGTTTAATCAGATATAGTCTACCAAAAAGGAAGAAAAAAGAAAGAAAAAAAAGAAAGGAAAAAGAAAAAGGAAACGGAAAAGGAAAAGGAAAAATAAAAACAAACTCCTCAAAGATAGGATTGAGGCAGGGTTTTCTTTTGGTCTTTCCAGGAGAATAAGAACACCCAACTAGGAACTCAGAAGATCACTGGACAAATGAGACATTAAAAGAAGGACACATCACCCAGAAAAAAATGCCCCAAGAAAAAGAACAAATCGGTCTAAAGTTATAGCACACTTCCAATAGGATAAAATCTCACAAATCCTACCAAGTGTTTTCTTTACTGTTCTCTACAGACATATAAGGCAGCTGGTCTTTTTATAGCTCCAATTCAATTAAAAAATAAAGCTGGCTTTGGAGTTGGAGCACAGCACTCTCCTTCTCTAAACCCAAGCATACTTGCTAAAGGAAAATCTAAAACTTCTGTCTCATTTCTAAAGATTTACCTGGTATGGGACAGGAGAACAATCAAGATTACGGAATCTTATATTGTCCCTAATCTCATTGTCCTTTGGTTTTATTTTGACTTTTTAAAAATTTTCTTAAGGTACAAAAATTTATCTTAAAANATATATATATATATAATTTCTGTAATGATATTAGTGGTCATATAAAGTACTCCCTGATTCTAGAAATAGGCTACATCTAGATTACTATACATTATTTCAGGTTTGAATATGGAGCAGGTAACTAGGAACTACATTTGTATATCCCCGATGTATTTAATAGCTTGTGACACTTTAAGTTCTCTGATATCTGGGGCATATGACTTTTTAAATCCTTCAGTGAGCCATGAAAATTACTAACAACGGCCACTGAAGTCTTCAAAAGGATGTCAGGGTCCCACAATGATGAATCAACCTTAGTAGTAGAAACACCACTAAGCTGCGAAACCACCCAAAGATCAGCTTTAGACTACAAATTACTCAAGACAATTTTAAAGCAGTTGGTTAAGATGATCCAGCCTCATAGACTACCCCAAGCATGACTTTAGATAAACCTTGCACTCTCCTATTACATCTGGTCTGAACAACAGCTAGCTCTCCCAGAACTTGACCTTTATTTTGTAGGCAAAGGCTGTTCATTCATTCCTGGCTCCCCAGACCCTAAATAATCACAGAGAAACTATATTATTTGCAATACCGTTTGACCAATAGCTTAAGCATATTTCTAGATAGCTCTTACATCCAAACTAACCCATTAATCTATGCATCACCACAAAGTTGTGGCCTACCCACAAAGTTTTGGCAGACTCTGGCAGAGGCATCTGTCTCCTCTGGTGGCTACATGTCTTCTCATTGACTCTGTCTTCTTTCTCCTGACATTCAGTTTAGTTTTCCTGTCCAGCTCTATTCTACTAAGCCACTGGCCAAAACAGTTTTATTCATTAACCAATAAAAACAACACATATATGGAAGGACTTCCTACAACATTATTTAAATTTTCTTCAGGGAACCCTTAAAGATGCCACCATTTCCAAA
>LOEQ01003129.1:187682-203147 GCA_001685075.1 Bramus lutescens | reverse complement strand
CCGGGCTAGCGGCTGCTCTGTCAGGGATCTTTAAACATTTTAAAAAGTTACATCCACAAAAAGGGAAAGGATGGAAAGGCATTGTTTTAGTTAGTGTTTCTGTTGCTGTGATGAGACACTATGACCAAGGCCACTCTTATAAAAGAAACGTAAATTGAGGTGGCGGCTTACAGTTTGAAAGGTTTAGCCAATATCATCATGGCAGGAACATGGTGGCATGCAGGCAGACATGATGCTGGAAGAGTAGCTAGGAGGCCTACATCTTACAACAACAGGATGTGAACCAAGACACTGGGCAGTACTATGAACATAGATAACCTCAAAGCTTGCCGCCACAGTGACACACTTTCTCCAACAAGGCCATACCCACTCCAACAAAGCCACACCTCCTAATAGTGCCACTCCCTATGAGATTATAGGGGCCAATTATATTCGAACTACAGCAGGCGCTGTTTTAAAATGAGGTCACTATGACTACGTCAGGAGAATCAATTAAAAGAAAAAGAGCAAAAATATAACCAACAAAGTGCTTATTAAATTTAATCCAGGAATTTATCAAAAGTGTAATATGCAATAAGAAAAGGACTTTTTCTAGGAATCTACAAATCTGTCATATTTCTGGACTTCAGTGTGAATTTTCTTAGTGTAAAGTAGTATACTGAAAGGCTCTATTAATTACGGTTCCACTGCTGTGGTTAAACAGCAGGACCAAGGCAACTAAGAGAAGGGAATAGTTTATTTGGTCTTATGATTCAGAGGGAAAAGAGTCCATCACCATCACAACAGGGAAGGACTGCAGACAGGCAAGGTGACTGGAACAGTTGAGAGCTCCCACCTTGATCCACAAGCATGAGAAAAAAACAGAAAACTGCAAATGGAGCCAGGCTCTGAAACTTCAAAGTCCCCCTCCAGTGTGATGTGCTTCCTCTAGTAGGTCATACCCCCAAAACCTTTCCAAAAGCACTACCAGCTGGGGAACCGAGTGCTCAAATGTATGTATGGGACTCTTTTGGGGAACATCTCATTCAAACCACCTTAGGAACTAAAAGGAAAAAAAAAATAATCAAGTTGATGGATGAAGAAAGATCACTAGACAAAATTCAACATCCATTCTCAGACAAACACACTGAGAGACCAGGAGTTGGATATTCAGGCTAATGACTCCTGCTGTTCAGAAAGATAAGAAAATTATTAGCTTTTCAACATCAAATCCCTAATTTTAAGAATTTTAAAATTTACAAGGAACTGAGGATGTAGTTCAGTGGGAAATTGTTTGCTTAGCATATACAATACCTTGACTTCAAGTCCCAGTTCTCTTAACAAGATGTTAAGAAAATGAAAAAGGTGTGAGGGTATTTTGTTTATTTGTGTGGTTGGTTGCTTACTTGCTTGCTTTGGTTTTTCATGTTAACGCAGGCTGCCACACAGGCACACAGGCATAGCAATCTTCCTGTCTCAGCTGCATAAACATTGGGATCACAAACATGAGCTACCATACTCATCCGTAACATGAATTTTAATCTCATGACAGCTACCCAGAAAAACTTTACAACTAACAACATACTTGCCAGAATATAGAATGTTTTCCCTAAGATCAGGAATGAAGCAAGGATATATACTCTATGCTTTACTATGCTATGCAAAATTAGTGTTCCCCAAAGGTATTCATGGTCTAATCCCGCAGAAATTGTGATTATGGATAGGTCCTAGAGAAAATGGAAATTAAGTCTAAAGATCCACCCACAAGATGTGAATCCTGGTTTCCCAGTATGCTCAACATTATCCCCAGGGTCTAGTCAAGCAGAACAAGGAAGAAAATAAGCCAGTGTCAGAGAGAATCTGAACACATTGCCTTCAAAGATGGAAGGGGGATATGAGCCAATGAGAGCTTGTAGCCTAAAATAAGTGGAAAAAGAAAGAAAACTGATTCTCACTGACAACCTCTGGAAAAGAAGGCAGTGATGCCAATACCTTGATTTTAGCCAGTCAAGACCTCTTTCTGATATCTAACCAGCAAAACTGTAAGATAGTACGTTTGTTTTCTTCAGCAACTCTGATTGATCGTTTGCCGCATTAGAGGCAGGGATGGAATGCAATTCCAAAGTGATCAATATAAGACGGTATCGTAAGTCAACAAAGAATAATTTTTAAATTTAGATTTAAGTTGAAAGAACTAAAATGTCTTTGATTACAGATGACATAATAGTGTTTGTAGCAAACCCAAGGATAAACCTAAGGACTCTGGAAGAAACCAAACCAGAATCAAAGATGAAAATTCTCCCCAAATTTCTCTACAGACAATGGAAATCTGCATTCAGTTTTGAAAATGAAAATCTCAGCTAGGGTTTTATTGTTATACAGACAGGCTGGTTTTACAGCCCATATGAACAGGCTAATAAAAAGCCAAAACAGTTTTGAGAAAAGAGTAGCTATGGAGAAATGACATCTGATTTTAAGACTTCTATAAAGCTGCAGAATGAAAGCCAGGGGAGCAGACTCTAAAGGGTAAGCACGCATGTCATTCAAACAGAGCAGATCAGCTGGAAGCAGGGCTTCACAATCTATTGGATGTCTACTACCCACTCCAAAGACAAGGATACTCAACACATAGTGATGGGAGAAGTGCCCATCTGTATCTTAGCTCTGGCTGGTACATCAGAACACCACGAACCGGCTACCTTAAATAGTAGATTTTTTTTCCCCCACTGGCCCCAAGACTAGGAAACAGCGTATCAGAGTGTCAACAGGCTCAGATCCTGATGAGAGATCCCTTTCTTAGCTTGCTAATGATTACCTTTTAGCTGAGTCTAAAGACACCCATTGAAAATGTCTCATTAAGAATTTGAGCTTCAGCATTGTCTTGTTAATGAGGCACAAATATTTAGCTCATATCAGCCCAAGCACCAAGAAAAAACACTTGGAGTCAAACTTAACAGTGTATGCAAAAATCAGTTGAAAGACAATATCTAAAAGTATAAATCTTGTAGCATTAAAGCTTAGAAATTTTTATGCAATGCAATAGCATATGCAGAGTTCTTTGATGATGCATAAAAGAGAAACAGTGAATTGAACATTTTTGAAATTTAAATATTTTGTTCTGTGAAAGTCACCATGGCTAGAACAAAAAGCTTTAGTATACTATGTGAAAAAAAATTATTAATTTAAAGAAAGGATTTGTGTTTAAAATGTTTACTATTTTTATTAACTCTGAGAATTTCATACATTGCATTTTGATCTTACTCACCCTTCCCCTAAAATCCCCTAAGATGCAGTCTACACAAATATATAACCATTGCTTTGTAAAAATTCACTCATTCATTCATATACATATGTATATATGTTTATGTATTTTGCCTGCGTGTGTGAGTGTATGTGTACTATATGAATGTGAATACAGTGCCCAGGGAGACTAGAAGACTGTGTCAGACCTCCTGCAACCAAATTTACTGATTATGAGAAACCATGTGTATATTGGAAACCAAACTTATGTCTTCTGGGAAAGCAACTAATGTTCTTACCCAAAGAGCTCTCTTTTCAGTTCTAAATAAATGTGACTTTTGAAATTAAAGAAAAAAAAGTGCAGTCACATTGGAAATCATTTTGGCTAATCCTAAAATTACACACAATACAACCAGGTCCAGAAATCTCACTCCTAGGCATTCTGCTCCAGAGAGACAAACATTTATATCACTTCGCAAACCCTAACCATGAATATTTAAAACATGTCTAATCATCCTTGGCCAAGCTGGAAATACCCCAACTGTGGTTCAAATGATGAATGGATAAACAAGCAAACAAATACCTACAGTGAAATAAGAAGGAATTTCTCCATCTGAGAAATGTCATAGTAAACAGAAGGCAGTTTCAACAGACTGAAAACTCGATGATTCCATATGTGTCTCCTGTTGGAAAAGTCACAGTTATAGTATCAGGAAACGAATGAAAACTCAAGGATAGGCACAGGGGTGGGACTGAAAAATGGATATGATAAGGGAAGTGTTTCATTTATTTCTTTTTTCCTCCTTACTTATATCCTTCCACTTTTAATTTCTTCCTCCTTCTTTCCTTCCTTTCTTTCTTTCCTTCCTTCCTTTCTTTCTTCTTTCTTTTCTTCTGTCTTTCTTCCTCTGTTGTGGTTTTGAGTACCAGACAGAACCATGTTGTACTTTGATTTGAAGCCCTATGTTCCAACATAACTCAGTGAGCATGGCAATCACACTTGGTGTTCACTGAAAAAGTAAAGAATAAATCCCACTGTTAACAATGTGAGTGAAATTTTACTCATAATCATCAGTGATCTCCCCTCCAGGCCTTTTGTGTGTGAATGATGATGTTTCCTGTGATTGGGCAGTGCCCTGTGGCCAATGGGCTACAAATGGAGCTAGCATGTACTGTCTCCAAAACAAAACATGATATATTTGGACAGACTGGTGAGAGCAGTCCAGTTGTCTTGCTATTGCGCATACAGAGAAGTTCTGGATGGTCCAGAATTTATACAGAGCAAGAAAACAGAAAGAAATCTCAACCATCCCAAGCACCAGAGTGACTGATGACAATTAATCTTCCACCTAACACTGACAGCTATGGTCCATTTGAAAAGAAGATCTATAAATACTTGCTCCATTTGATCACCAGGTTGCCGACTAATATGGAAATTAGCCATGAAACCCGAGTTGTTCTGTAGAAGAAACCTAAAATATGTCATCTTGGCATGGTACTCATATAAGTGGTAATGAGCATATCAGAAGCTTTGATGAAGCATTACATTAAAAGGCTACCCACGGTGTGCCACTCATGGAGCAGATAATGCACCCATTGCAAAGCAAATCTAGGAAAGTAGCTTTCATATGGGCAATTTGGAACTCCCTGGAAATATTAGAGATGTCCAGCAACATTTTGAAAATAATAACCCTTCAAGGGAAAGACTGTCCTATTGTAAATACTGATGTTGTTTTGCCTGGGACACAGGTCCTGAGGAAGACACTTTTTACTGTGTTTATATTTTCAGAGTAAAGGAGGTGGAACTTGGCTAGTTTGGAAGCAAAATGAGAAATATTAAAGGATTTCTGTCATTTGGGTTTTCTCAAAATTGAAAAGTCAATCATTTTGCATCTATACAAAGGAAAAGAGAGAACTGAGAAGGCTCTGCAAAAACTAAGACTTGTGCCAAAGGATCAGGTATTCAGTGTGGCCTCCATGCATCTGCTGCTTAGATCTCTCAATTGAATACAAAATAAGCCACAGGTGAAAGACCCATCTGGGGACACAGCCCCATTCAGACTTGACAATGGGCAAAGAAGAAAGGCGGGGAAGATACAAAGGGAACAGCATTGCTTTACCTCAGAATTCTTTATCTGTTAAGAGAGAGAGAGAAAAAAAAAGACATGTTATACAATGAACTTGTAAAATAACTCAAAAATATGGACTAGATTTTCAGAAATTTGGAAATAACTGTGCTAAAAATAGATTGTACAATGAACTTTTTGAATTGTTTTTCAAAATTTTAAAAAATTTTAAAATTTTAAATTATAGTTTCAGAGCTGTCAAAACTTGGGTGTCTCTCCCTAAGGAAGCCTATGATACTCAAAGCAATGCTTGGCTTTCTAAAACTTCCTGAACAAAAAGGAAACAGACTGAAAACCCTGGCTTCAAGGTGAGCATTTGATTTAACAGCAATCTTCTGAGGTGCCCAGGATGAATAGGGCAGATAAAAATGGAAGGAAGGTGATGCCAGAACTTGGTACCCCAATGAATAAGGGCTTTTCCTATGAATAGGCTTGGCACCAGCCTACATATCATTCATTTGTTTGGATTGTGCTGGTGTGAGAATAGCTGGTTGCCATTCTAAGCAACTGTAAATTTCTTTTGAATGTATTATTCTCATGGCATTCCAATGGTGCCTATCCAATAAGTTTATAATTAAATAGAGCAGTGATCACTTAGGGTTTTCTTCTCCTTCTCTGTTCTTCTCCTCCTCGTCCTCGTCCTCGTCCTCCTCGTCCTCGTCCTCCTCCTCGTCCTCCGCGTCCTCGTCCTCCTCCTCCTCGTCCTCGTCCTCCTCCTCCTCGTCCTCCTCGTCCTCGTCCNTCTTCTTCTTCTTCTTCTTCTTCTTCTTCTTCTTCTTCTTCTTCCTCTTCTCTCCTTTTTTCTCTTCTTATTCTTCATTATGAAAGGAGTAATTCTACCGTTTTTTATGCTGTACACACACACACACACAAACACACACACACACACACACACACACCTAGGACAAAAGCACCTAACATTTTATTTCTAAATTCCCTGAGTCGAAATCTTACAAGGTCCCACCCATGTGTGGAAAATTCCTCTACATTGTGTGACTATGTTGCTGTGATAGGTTTAATAAACAAACTGACTGGCCAATAGCTGAACAGGGTAAAGTAAGGTGGGAGAGTCAAACAGAATGCTGGGAGGAAGAAGGATGGTGTCAGAGGAGTAGTGAGCAGATGCAGAGAGAAGCATGGTGGGCATACTGTACTGAGGAAAGGTACCAAGCCATGTGGCAAAGCATAGATAAGAAATAAGTGTTAATTTTAATGTAAGAGTAATGTAGTAGCAAGCTTGAGCTATTGGATGAGTATTTATAATTGACATTAAGCCTCTGTGTGGTTGTTTGGAAATAGCTTGAGGTATAGAAACTTCTGCCTACACCTATGCATAAAGACCTACAGTCAATTAATAACTGGTAAGTGAAAGAATTAGTCTGCTCCAGGGACAAACCCTTTATCCAATCCCTAGTATTCAGCCTTTAACATAGATACAGATGAGAAGCATCAAAGGACTCAATGCATTGTATTTATATATGTATATGCAAAACAATAATAAAGAAGAAAGAAGTCCTGAAGTTGAGAGAGGGGACACAGGAGGGGCTGGAAGGGATAGAGTATTGGTAAAAATGCTATAAATGAAAAAAAAATCACATGTGAAATTCTCAGACAATGAAATAAATGTTTTCAAAACTTGTCTTATTTGACCATTGTATTGAAGAACAAAATTTACTACTATTTAAAAACACTGTTAATACATTTTTTAGTTATTTGTGTGTGAAGGCCAAAATGTCTTTATGTACTTCAGTCTGAATCACATAGAGCAACATCTAGAATGCTGAATTAATTTCCAGACCCAGCAGCATAGAAAATTATGCAAGACATTCAAGGGGTTTGCAATAATGTAAAGTCACAACACAGCACTGAGCTGGAAATGAAAGTGCTTCTCCTCTAAGAGGAGGTACTGGCATAAAAGGACTTTGATTATATTGTTTATTCTAACAAATGTATTGAATATAATATTAATATTTTAAAATCAAAATCCCCAGACAAGCAGACTTAATCTCTACTTGACAGAAGGGTTGTTGTCACTTTGAGTGACTGAGTTCAGAGCTCTGAATGAATGAATTCCCGTGATTAGAAAGATGAAGGAAGTCGATGTCTAGAGGAGGAAGCAAATGTATGCCTTAGCAAACAGAAGCAGACAACTTAAATTCTGTTGACTAGAGGACAGGTGATCAGAAGCATGAGGCTAGCTGAAGCACACGTGAATAAGAATGACATAGCCAAACATCCCTTACACCTACTGTGCTACAGTGACTAAAGTAGGCTGTATGCAGCCACAAGATGCACACACAGGTGACTACGTGCAGCACAGACCTTCTCCTCCCTGCCGGCCATCCTCACGTGTTTAGTATTATATATATCCTAATTCACTCTGGGAAGTTTCTGATAAACCAGGACTCCTTAGGACCATTCAAAGGAAGAGTATCTTGCAGATATTGAAAAGACAAGCAAAATACTGAAATGTAAAAAGAACCCACCTAGTGATCTAAGGGCTACACTACACAGGTGTCTACTCAAAATGACACCATAGTTCCTAACAGGCATTGTTTGGCATGGTTCTGTGTTCTGAACTATAGAAGACAGCCTTACAGACTATAGAGCTTTGATGAGACATGCCCTGCATACATGAATGCTTGGCCCCCAGTTGTTGTTGTTTGGGGAGGTTTGCATCCTTGCTTAAGGAAACACACCACTGAAGGTCGGATTCGATAGTTCAGAGCTTCACCCTACTTTAGCTTCTGATGTGTATTTACTGTTGATGTGAACTCTCCAGTCCCCATGCCTCCCCCTATCATCACAGACTACTTTTCTGGAACCACAACCACAAAGAATCTCTTTTTTCTACACATTGTTTTTGATCATAGCATTTTTTCACAGCAAAAAAGAAACACATGTCATCCCTGAAACATCTCTATTCCAGGCTAGAAATATGAGCAGTTTTGTCACAAACCATGCTTATAGAGTGACTTTATCTGATAAGTCCCATGAGAAGCACAGCTCATGATGCATGCCACTATTCACCACCCCATATCTGTCCCTATTTTAGCTTTTAGGCTAAATCCAACATTTAGTCCCTGCTAATAGAAGCCTGTGCATTTTGCTTCTTTCATTTGAGCTGAATGGATTTCAAAAGAATAGAGTTAGTTCAGGAGAAGGCTGACAGCCTCTGCCTTTTGGGACAGATATTAGTTTTTACGAGTTTGGTGCAGAAAATTTTTGCTTCATATTTCTGCCGTGGCAACTGGGACTGTGTATTAGTTTCATTTTGATAGATGACAAAGAGATGTACAAACCACAAGATATATTTTTAGAGCATATTTGATAGAATCAGAGACCTTTTGCCCTATTATATACTGCCTGGAAGAGTTAAATCAGACAAATGTAATAATTTGGTTTCCCCAGACTTTGTTAAAGGAGCGAGTTTGAGAGATAAAAGTGTATCCGATTCCTTTGTTCTCCGTTATGAAACACAACCATAAGACAAATTCATAGATCAAAGGCTACACAAAAGATGGCATATCTGGTTTTCCTTCATAATGTATTTCCTGTTATGTTATAGATAATGTATATAGAGTCAGCATGAAATATATAAAATCTTGACAAGTTAGCACAACAAAGCAGCATCCTCCAAAGATTTATTCTGTTTCCAAAATTTTCTCAGGAGCAATAACTCTCCTGCTGGTGAGAATTGAATTAAAGGGAAAGAAAGAAAGGGAGGAGGAAGGGAGAACCCTGAGGTCCAAAGAGAAACTAGAGGTTTTAGTATGTGTGAAGTACTTCTGGAGACCTAATAAGAGTCTGTTGTCTGGAGGACTGATAAACCTAAAATTACAAACCTGGGAATTGTATGACCTGGGAACATGGTAGATGGAATTCTTCCTAATTGTCTACTGACCTTCAGGATTGTAGACTGTATAAACACAATAAGAGAAAGCAATATTTTATAGAAATAAATGGCATGAGAGAAAAATGAAATGTATCCAACATTATTGAATGGATCCTAGAACACCAAGCATTACTCATGCAATTAGTCAGCTTCAGTAGCGTCAAGATCCCCCACAATCCTAGCTGGAGCAATTCCAGGAATCATCGCTGGTAGAGCCCAAGAATGGCCATCCTCTGTGAGTCAGGACTTGCTCTAATGCCACTCCTTGCTCACACTGCTATCTTCTATTACTTTACTCTTTGTGTCCTAAAACACTAGTTGCACACTTATTGAGTGTTTGCCAGATGCCAAACACTGTTCTGAATATTTTGTGTTAAACAGTTTGAATCTTATTAACTGATAGTTCTACTGAAAAACTAAAGTGGTAGCTTTGAATCTATAGGAAATCAGCTCCAGGACTCTCACAGACACTGAAGCTCACAGATGCCCAATCCCTTATATACCACAGCTTCAGGGCTTGGAAGATAGCTAAGTCAGTTATATGCTTCCTTCATAAGTATGAGCACCCAGTTCAGTCTCCAGAACCTACACAAAGCATCCAGGCCTGTTGGTACTCACTTATAATTCCAATCCTTGGAGATAAAACCTGGAGGATTCCTAGAGTTCGTTAGTCAGCTAGAAAGGGAGGATTCAAATCAGTAAGAAAAATTTACCACTGGAGCTAGACCTCCTTAGAATTTTCTGGGGTAAGGGACAGTTAGTTACCCTCTAAGGAGAAAAGTAAGCAGAGTTTGGTTAGGTTGAGAAAGATATTGCATTGGGAACTTACAGGAAAAGAAAGGAAAGAAAGGAAGGAAGGAAGGAAGGAAGGAAGGAAGGAAGGAAGNGGAAGGGAGGAAAAAGAGAGAGGGAAAGAGGGAGGAAGGAAGGAAGGAAGAAAAAAGGAAGGAGGAGTGAGAAACAAAGATAGAAAAAAGAAAATAAAAGAAAAATACCGATGAAAATGCCAACAAAGACAGATCGTTCTGAGACATTAAGAACATCTTTCTGTAATTGTCATGTCATGGTGTGTTTTTCTTTCAAAGCCCTTTCAATCTGTCATGGTCCCGATGTAGTGCAAGATGAGCATCTCTCTGTGAAGCTGGGTGGTTAGTTCTGTACAGAAATCTTTATTCTGTGTAATTCTCAAAGCAGGGCCATACTCTATTGCTGTGGTCTATGAATTTATTGATACCCTATAGGTGGATTTAATTATATTAAATGCTTCAGAGAGACATTCCTTCAACATTTCCAAACAACACTTACGGCTTTAAAAGAATGAGCAGCTCCTTACAGCATGACTGCCAAACACTTCACTTGCGAATGTTAGGTTTAAATCACAATCATGTACATAGTAAGATCAAATTAGAAAAAAAGACATAACCATATGAAATGGAGTAGGACATTAACTGATAGTTTCTAAGGTAGTATTTTAAACAACATTAAGCTTTTCAAAGGTATTAACTATATCTAAAACCTTATGTTGAATTCTTAATTTTTTTCCAAAAGAATGAAAACTTTAAAATTTATCAAGTGACTAAAACTACATTTCAAATTAATGTATTTTTCCTGTACTTGAGTGAAGAAGTAAAATTTGACTTATTCTCTTTTCCCAGAAAAATGTAGTCATACTTACCCACAACTGGACAATGTAAAGACAGTGAAAGAATTTGGAGTACTCAGCTTCAAATAAAATGTCTAAATCAAACCTCTACCCTCAAAGCTCAGAGAGCTACATTGAAGAAGAGGGTAAAGATTTTGGGAGCCAGAGGTGGTGGGTGAGTCCGAGGAAGCAGTGTCTTCCAGACACAAAAGAACTGATCCACACATGAACTCACAGAGATTATGATAATTTACAGAAGACCGCATAAGTTCAGAGCAGACAAAACTGCAGCACCGAGCAGGGGATGGGAAAGCAAAGTTCCACCCTTAACCAGGAACCTATTTATAATTGTTATATTCTTGGGGAAAAAATCAGTTTTTTCCAGTGAAGTGTCACTGGGTATATTCTATCAGGAGTATTTGGTCAACACAAAACAGAACCCAAGAACCCATTTTCATTTGTACACTTTTCATTGTTTTATTGGGGGTTTTGGGTTTTTGTTGTTGTTGTTGTTCCTTATTAGGTTTCTGTTAGTTTGTTCTGAGTTACATTTTGTTGTTGTTTTATTTTGCTTTTTTTTGAGGTTTTTGTTTGATTGTTTGTTTTTTGAGAGAAACAGAGCATTAAGTTGGGTGAATGCAGGGTAGCAAAGATCTAGAAGGATTTCCAGAAAGGGAAATGATATGATCAAAATATATTGTTTAAAACAACTTTAAATAAATATTTTTAAAAATTTGAACAGGAATCATATTTACTAATGCTGCATTTTGGTAATATACATTTTTTCAATAGTTTGGATTGTCAGAATCTAATTTCTTAACACAAAGTCAAAACTATTATAAAAGTATATGAGATACACTATTATAAAATTATGAGTTTGTCTAAATTACTTTTCAAAGGTAATGAGTCAGAACACCCTTTTTGCTGTGTAGCTGCATTAATTGTATTGAAATACTCCTTCCTAAAGGAGCAGGGAGGCTCATAAGACTCCAGAAGTTCATGAAACTTACAAGGCTCAGAGAGTTTATAAATTATAATTTTTCTCAAGGCCCCTTCCCAAGGATAGAAAAGCAGTAAACAGTGGCTGATGAGAGGATACGCTAGTGGGACTGATTGTAACTCTAGGGAGACAGTCATTATCCGTGCAGAGGCAGACATTTCAAGATGCGGAGGCTTTAAATTACCCTTGTTCCCGTAAGTGACCTTCGTAAATTTATAACTCTTTCATTAAGATAGAATCTTCAAGAATATGTTCTTTTTTATTGTTTTATAAATAATACCATTCAAAATTTCCACTTCCTCCCCTCCTCTAATGTAGGTACCCTGTGTAGGGTGAACAGATGTTTGGGCCCGTCTCCTCAGGAGACTTCTGGAAGCAGTAGTAATTCAGTTTGCAAAGGAATTCTCTCCTTTAAGTAACAGAGTTCTTTATTTCTTTCAGAAGGATTCCAACTACTTCTTATTTGCAGCTGTCTTTTCCAGAACTTTCTAAGATGAAGAATATCAATAGATAATACATGGGTAATATATGGGTTATCTAAATTCAGGAGGGAGTATTTCAGTTCAGATAAGATAGCTTTCACAGCAGAACAGTGTCCTGATAATGCACAAAAGAGGGGGTATCTGCAGGTGTCAAGGCAGTGGTCAGCAAAGAGGTGAGAATGAAAAGTCAGAACAGGTTGACTTCATCCTGGAGCAAACTTCAGGGAGTCAGATCCCAGGCAGTTTGCTGACAGTTTATTTAAACACAATATAGTTTGGTAAACAGTTTTCTGGTATAATAAAATCCCTTGTATACAAGAAAGCATAGTTACCCTGAAACTTGATTCAGGGTGCATGTAATTACTCAAGGAAAAAAATTACTCTGGAGCTAGGCTACCTGTACTAGTTTTAGGGTCTAAAGAAGGATCTGGCCTGGTTTCAGTTATACAAATAACACAGAGGTCATTTGGACAATTAGCCATCTCTGGTCTTGGTTGTGGGAGCCTGAGGTAGCCTCTGCCTATACAGGTAAGGCAAGAGTCATTTAGATTTATAGGTATCTCCAGTTTCAGTTCTGAGAGCTTGGAAGAGCACCTGGTTATATAGGTGAAATAAGGGTTATTTGTATTATTAGCCACTTCTGGTTCTGGTTGTAGGAGCTTGATATGGCCTGACCCAACAGAGAACACAGATCACCAGGTTATTAATCTCCTCCAATTCCCTTTGCAAGGACAATCCTGAGTGCTTAACATTCCTGGTTTCCCTGGAGATCCGTGGGCACGAAGACCTTCATGCTCTCCACATAAATAATATAATAATACACAAATAACACTGATAACAGATAAAACAAAGCACACATCTGGTTCTACTATCATCAGGCATAAATTATTTTACGTTTTCATGTGTATACTGCATCCATGCTATTTTGCGTGAACTGATTATGTGTCATAGCATTGAAATTTCAAACTTGCTGCCAGAGTTGAAATCCAAAGGATGATATATGTATCAGAGCTTACACCTGTGAAAAAATAAAACTGTCTTCATTCCTAATTAGAAGCTCATGTATGGCTATTCAAAGGTGAATTACTGTGAATGAAGGCTCCATTATATAAGCCAGCCCACCAATGTAGGACAGAAAATCTTTTGGGGGCATCACAGATGAGTGAGGGTAATGTACTTGCCCCTTCTGTACTCACTGGAGAATACTGGCAACGCTCTATCAGCAAAGTGATCTTATCATAAGAAATCTTCAGAAAACACAAATTTTGATTATTTACTTAGCACTCAGCCACTGCATTATATTACATTATATGAATGTATGTTTGATATATTTTATTTATGTAAAAGTGAATCATATCAGCTTTTAAAACAGACTACTTAAAATATATATTTCAATTAAGCATAATTCAAAGCAGGTTTTCATAGCTATGAACTGAGTATCAAGGCCATTTAGGGTTTTATGTTTTCTTGTTCATTATCCTATAATTCATCATCATAGCCAATGTGCAAATGATGGAATGTTGATCTAAATATTTGCTTTCTCTTTTTATGAGGTGAAATATTTACTTATTTATCCGTTGCTAATTTAATCCCCTGCCAATCTTTATATGTGTGTATTCATATAAAATTTCACAATTTTGACAATAAAGATCTAACTGGCTTGGATTGGTATTTCAGAGAATGGGCATTAGCCCTTCTGTGAAGCAGTAAGACACTCCACTGATGGTATTGTAAAGGAGGGGGTTTGTAAGGCAGCTTGAATGAGAACAGTGACAAGGCATACTCAGAAGGCAGAGCCCCTAACACCATGCTTTAGGGAGTGCTTTAGGGAGTTGGCTCTGGTTGCCTGGGACCCTTATGGCCAGCTCTCCTCAGTCTCTTCTGATTCTGGGAAACATACTGGTTTTTAAATTTCAGTCTTATTATGTGACATTTAGCATGCATTTTTCATTCTTGTTTGGTCTGATCTACTGAGCCCTAGTTCAGGAGTTTAACAGAAAACAATGGCTTCTTGTACATTTTATTTGACTATGTCATACTGTCCACCCTTCCCATTATCTATCCATACAGCTATCTAAGTATGTTCTGAGGAAAGGTTATTAGCTTCTTTCATCCAACCTATATTACTTAGTCATTCAAGGAATATATTCTCTTTCATAAATATCATTTCCTTTTATGTTATATATCTTATAACATGGGTATATTAAAAAGAAGATATTTTAGAAAATAGCATATCATAGGCACTGGCAACATGTCCCAGTATATAAAGGTGTATGCATGCATTGGGAGCCTTACAACTTCAGTTCCATACACAAGACACACATGATGGGATGAGAGAACTGAGTCCTACAGACCTACTTCTGACTTCCGCATGGGCGCTGTGGCAAAATCACATGACCATACACATAAAAAAATATATATATCCATATAATTTGGTGATTTGAATGAGAATGCCCCCCATAGGCTCATCATATGGGTTCCCCCATTAGTGGAACTCTTTGGAAGGATTAGGAGGTGTGGCCTTGTTTGAAGAAGTATGTCACTGGGAGTGGGCTCTGAAGTTCCCATAGCCCACACCATGGAGCCTTGGCTCTCTGCTTCTCTGCTTTCTGCACACGGTTCAGATATAAGCGCTCAGCTGATGCTCCAGTAGCATGCCTTGCTGCTGCTACATTTTCTGCCATGTATCTCCCTAACACTTTATACCCAACTTAAAAGTTTCTTTTATGAGCAGCTTTGGTCATGGTACTTTGTAAAAACAATGAAAAAGCAACCATGACATCTACCTTAAGTTTACTTTTAATTTTTGTTTTGAATTGATTTGTTTTATGAGTTTAGGTGTTGCACTCAGTAAAATTCCTAGCACTGTTTCATTTTGCTTTAGATTTATTCTTAAAGTAGTCATCATAACTGTGTATACTTATAGGGTGTAGTATAATATTTGGATACAGTAGAATAGTACAGGTTCTGTGGTGATTCAAATAAAGTTACCACCTTTTCCTATGTCTCACATATTCTGTAAGTATTTATTTTCTTTAAAATGTTTTTCTTGGAGGATAACTATGTGTTTTTCTTTGGGTTCACCTTCCTATTTAGCTTCT
>LOEQ01003129.1:176581-186989 GCA_001685075.1 Bramus lutescens | reverse complement strand
GGGAGCCTAGTCTGTTTGGTTGCTCACCTTCCTAGACCTCGATGGAGGGGGGAGAACCTTGGTCTTCCCACAATGCTGAGAACCCTGACTGCTCTTTGGACTGGAAAGGGGGGGAATGGGGGAGGGGGAGGAAAATTGGAGGAGGGGAGGAGGTGGAAATTTTTAATAATAAGAAAAGGATAAAAAAAGAAAAAATGTTTTTCTTCATATATGAATGCATTCTTTACTTTGATCAAATTTGCCCCTCATTATTGTCATCCAACTCTTTCCAGTTCCCCTTCCTATGTCCCTCCCCCAATTTCAGCTCTCCCTCAGATATATACATATATATATATATGTGTGTGTGTATGTGTGTGTGTGTGTTTGTGTGTGTGTGTCTATACTCACACAAAAACACACACACAATCTACTGAGTCCAGTTAGTGTTATCCACATACCTATATGTATGAAATGACTCACTATAGCATAGGCAGGCTATCAGAATCCACACCCCTGAAGAAAACTGTCTCTTTTCTCCAGCACTTAATGGCTTCCTGTAGCTTCCCAAACAATTTAATTTGCAAAGAATTTGCAGTATCTAGACGTATTAATTGATAATGTTTATTTCTTACAAAAATCTGGAGTCTGTTATTATTCTAAATCTTTTTTGTTCTTATGAGAGACTAAGCAGAAGACCTCAGTGTTATATTGATAAGAGAGAAGGGTAGATGGTTGCCAAGAACAGGGAAGTAGTGATAAACTAAAAAGCCTTCTATAACTAGTCATCCTTTACTTTTTAATGACTTATCTTTGTTATATT
Source organism: Bramus lutescens (assembly GCA_001685075.1). Classification (NCBI taxonomy): domain Eukaryota; kingdom Metazoa; phylum Chordata; class Mammalia; order Rodentia; family Cricetidae; genus Bramus; species Bramus lutescens. The sequence goes on along the minus strand of LOEQ01003129.1, from coordinate 186,190 downwards.
TTAGTTGTGTGTATGTGTATGCCTGTGTTTGGTTGTATACATGGCAGTGCAGATACCAGTGGAGCTTATGAGAGTCATATCTTCCTAGAGGTAGAATTGCATTGGCTCTTAGCTGTCCGCTGTGTGTGCTGAGAACTCAACTAAGGGAAAAGATTGCCTTCAAAAGACTAGCAATATGCTCCTTGAACTGCTGAACCATCTCTCCAGTCACTTCTTTACTTTTTCATTATTGCATCATGTTACTTGAGAACTAGAGACTTAGAGACATGAACATGAAATTGAATAACTACAATCCTGTCTTTCAGACATTTGAAGGAAGTTTATTAATCCCAATCTGGAAACACTTCCAAATATCGTTGAATACATTATTATTTGGCTTAATTACAGGCTGAACATTCGAAATGATACATATCAAACAGGAATATGACTTTCTATCCCATTGCTAAATCATTTTCAAAAGCAGGAATTATAAAGCCAAAATACAGGCCCTACATTGCCTCTCATGTCTGTGTTTGAGTCTATATTCCTTTCATACCTATGTCTCTTTCTTCCTGTAATTTCTCTATCACTTTAACACCATGACAAAAAGTAATGTGGGGAGGAAAACCCAAAATATTTTATTTAGTGTATGAATTGCATGTCATGACTGAAGGAAGCCAGGGCAGGAGGTCAAGGTAGGAACTGAAACCGATACCCTGGAGGAATGAGGCTTACTGCCTTGTTTCTTTTGGCTTGTTCAGCTTCTTATGTAGTCCATACCTACTTACATAGGGGTAGAATGGCCAGCAGTGAACTGAGCTCTCCTACATCAATTAGCAGTCAAGCAAACTCCCACTGACCAGTCTAATAGAGACAATTCCTCAACTATGATAGCCTCTTTTCTGGTATGTCACGTTGACAGAACTAGCCTTACTAATTTTTTAGCAATTAATTTAGCTAGCAAACATTTTTTAACTCCCAATTCATGCTCAGGAAGACACAGAATGAAAGCAAAGTCACCAGCATTTGCTGCTAGCCACACAAGGAGACAAGGAGATGCTGTGGATCCTGTCCAGTTCTCAGTTTGTATTGCCGTCCCTCTGAGGACTTGAACCACTCAGTCCACTTTCCTAGGTTGACATTTACCAAAATAGCAAAAGGATTCCAAGTCTCTAAGATCTCAAACTTCCTTAAAAAAAACTAAATGGTGACTCTTGGTGTTTCATATATTTTTTTAAAGATTATTGTACTTATATTCAAGCAAAAAAGGGAGTAGAAACAAAGGACATTAGAAAGTCACACGGAATGCCCACTCTTGTGAACTCGTGAAAGTGAATTTCACTTTCAGACGCAATGGCTGATTTGTGAGGACGGTCTCCCAGCTTGTGTGGTTTTCTTTGGTGCAGCAACCGCCAAGCAGTGTGGTTTAATGACCTGCAGAGCTCTGAATCCCACCTTACTTACTTCTTGGTGGCTGTTTCCTTGTAGGGTTTCCGTAGTAACAAATGTTACAACAGCAGCAGCAACTTCTCACAGCAAACACTGCCTCAGTGAAAGAATTCCTATTCCTTTTACAGGAAAAGATAAAGTTTGGGAACTATTTTTTCCATAGGTTGTTAAATGCTTTAAATAAAAGGTGAATCCATATGTTAAAACACAGACAGGCAGACTTAACTAAGGGACATAAAAAGCACAAGAATGATTTGAAAGTTTTCTTTTCTTAAAAATTTCTGTGCATTTTAAATTGTGTGTGTGTGTGTGTGTGTGTGTGTGTTTTAAAAGTGAAAGATTATGAAGTTGGATGAGTTGGCCTGGGAAGGTGGAAATCTGGAAGGAATTGGGGGAGGGGAAAGAAATGTATTTTGTGAAAAAAATTCTAGAAATAAACTTTGAAAATTAGTGTTTAAAGTAAATACAAAGACAAAGATAAAATAAGAGTTAACATGGAAAACAGGAAAGACAGCGGAATTGAAGGTGGAAGTAGTGTTATGCTTTTAACGTTTTGAATAGAGATCTTCCCAAAACCAGCTCATAACTAAGGTGTCTCTAACCTGCTCCAGTTCTTCTGTGTCTGGACCCTCTTCTCTCCTCTGTCTCTTTCAAAGCACAGGGACAGGCTTTCCTGAAGTTCTTTATCTAACTAGGATTATCCTTTACTGAAGAAATGACTTTGTCATGACTTCTTCTTATGCAGGGAATTTTAACAAGAAACAGCAGACTGTAAGTAAAACATCACATCTAGGGCCAGAAGAACTATATCCAGAGACATTTTCTATTCATTTGTCCTCAAAATTTTTACTTCCTTTTTAGATTATGGCCTTAGTTCTCTCTCCCTCATGAAAAGGGTTTATTATTATTATTATTATTTTGTTGTTGTTGTTTTCAAGACTGGGTTTCTGTGTGTAGCACTGACTGTTATGGAACTCACTCTGTCACTCAAGGCTGTCCTTGAACTCGGAGATCTCACTGCCTCTGCCTCCGGAGTGCTAGGATTAAAGACCTGTACCACCACCTCCCAGCATTTAAAAAGCTTTTAAGCCTCACCTATCAAGACTTTCTTTGGGCTTCTAATTTTGTATCCCTCCTACACGAATGTGCACATTAAATGCATTATCTGTAAACGTTCACAGAGAATCCTTTAACTTTACAGCTGTGAATAAAACAACCTAGAGTTGGCCATTCAGGAACTAATCCTATGTCTTTGTTGCTTTCCTTTGTCACCGCAGCAGGTCCCAAGGATGGAACCTGTCCTGGTTAGATTTTGTCAACTTGACACACGCTAGAGTCATTTGGAAAAGAATCTGTTGCTTGTCAGTTTGCTTCCTTCCAATTATCTGCAGACAAATCTGTGGGGCATTTGCCCACCTTTCTTTCTTATACTACCCAGGATTGCCTGGCCAGAGGACACTATATAAGAGGCGCCATCCCTAGGCTGCTGGTAGTATAAGAAAGTAATATGAGCAAACCATGGGAAACAAGCCAATATGCTGTATTCCTCTATGGGTTTTGCTTCAGTTCCGGCCTTCAGGTTTCTGCCTTGAGTTTCTTCTCTGGCTTCTCTTCATAATGAATTCCTGCCCCAAGTTGCTTTCAGTCATAGTGTTTAACACAGCAACAGAGAGCAAGAAACAGAGCCCAAAGCATAGAAACTACAAGCAATGCTCTGGACTTAGCTACAAAGGAACAAAGACTCTTGAAAAAACAGTTGACACAGTAAAACAAGCAAGTTAACTTGGATAAATTCTTATATCCACAGAACGGGTCACAGATCCAAGTTGCATTTTCTGCTTCAAAAACAAATATGAGTTGAGAAATTCCCCTAGACTTTGGGGCAGAAAATGTCGGTAAGGCATCACCCTCACCATAGCCTACCAAACTCAAGTCTAAGCATTGTTTTCCTGTTGTTCACTTCTGTTGGAAGGTACAACACAAAACACTGGAGATGAGCAGAAGACACAACAGGGAGGAGAAGAGTCATTCCCAGTAACATTTTCTTACTGAGGTTCCGAGCAAGTGTCTCTGATGATGCTCGCTTTCTTCTATTTCAGACTATGACTTAAGAAATAGCAGGGACTTGGGATACAGCTCTACATGCTAGAAAACTTACCTAGCATGCGAAAAGTGTGAATCCAATTCCTGTCACCTCTGAATGAGAAGAACAGAGAGAGGGAGAGAGTGTGTATGTGTGGTTGAATTCCAGTGTATTTTGTCAGTTACTGTCTGTGTAAGAAGACAGTGAATATCAACTTGAGGTCATTGGTGATTTTTATTTCTTTGTTCTTGTCTTTTCAAAACTTATGAACAGATGAAAACAGAAAACAACAGCAAGAAAAAAAATAAAAACACTCAAACCAACCAAAACATTAAAATGAAGCTGGCAATAGGAAGATTTGGCAGATTCACAAGTTGGCAGGGTTATTTAGCTTGTTTGTTTTTTTATTCAGGACTTTCTAAAATGACTTCCATCTCAACAGCCCCTGGCTATTAGCATAGAAAAAGGAAGAATAATCATCAGTGCTCTGGAAATCTATTAGAACTATGAAAACACGCTCGTCACAAAGCCTCTGGGCATGTGTACGAGATAATCACATGAACCTACTCCTGAGAAACTATTTTATGAATCCTCTATCTAGTTACGGTCTCTCAGGTGGCCAGGATGAGCCCTGCTAAGGGTGTCATTATTGTCTTGGACCCCACGAAGCTGATAATTTTGACTGTGATGAGTTAAGATAAATTACAAAGCTTTAGACTCAACTCCATAGGAGAATCTCAACTTTTGCTTTGCGAAATAAACTTCTGTGACATAAGAAAATGTACTTGGACTCTTTATGCGTGATATTAGATCACACCATTGACACCAAGATTGAGTTAATTAAATAAATTTAACTTTGGGTCAAGAGGCAGGGCCAGCAACTAGTTGACAGGAAGTAGTCATAGATAATAAGAGGGAGTTGCAAAGACAGAGAGATTCCCAGGAAGTGGTAGGGAGGGACTTTGAGTTTGGCTGACCTTTTTGGTTTGGGACAGCAGAAGAGAAGCTTTGTTTTCGAGATGCTGGCTAAGGAAGAAGTTTAGCTGCTTGCTCCTCCGCCTCTCTTGGCTAGCAGGTTTTCACCTGTAGCACAAATAATAAAAACTCAGAGACAGACATTGGGGTTCAATCTGAAAACCAGAAAAGCAAAGCTGTCAACCATTAGAGAGACCTTTTACCTCGACCAAATGTTCAGACTGAAAGGGCAAGATTCTGTCTCCATGAATCCTCAGAATCCACACTCCACCGAGTTCCTATCTCTTCCCCTTTATATTCCTCTCTAGTCCAGCTATATCTCTCCTGTCTCCACCTCCCTAGTGCTGGAATTGAAGGTGTGTGGTTCCCAAACACTGGGATTAAAGGTGTGAGCCACCACAACCTGGATCTGTTTGTAGATCAATCTTGTGTAGCCCAAGATAGCCTTGAACTCACAGAGAACTGTCTTCAGAATCCAGGGATTAAAGGTGCATGCCACCACTCCCTGGTCTCTAGTGCTTAGCTTTGCATTTTGATCTTCAAGCAAGCTTTATTTATTAAAATACAAATAAAATATCACAACATTAACCTCAGCATCTGACTCCCCAGTCTTTATTGGATAAAATTATAAGATTGAGATTTAGTTTAAAAGCAAGAGTCTCTCACCTCTCCAAATTCCTGCCACAGACTCATTAAACTCTTGTAATCGAGAAGTAATATGGATGCTAGGAGCATCTTTACTTCTAAATTTTGTCATTGACTCTGATTTCTGACTTAGAAACTTCTAAAATATTTGAAATGTCCAGAAGTATGAATTTTTGGCATAATAATGAGATTACTTGTGGCATATCTAGGTAGTTTCAGAATAAAGGTTGGTCGGCAAAAGGAGGGTAGGAATTTCAGCCCTTTACTAAAACCCCTGAGAAAGAAAGGGTACAAGTTATAAAGTCCATCACACATGGGTAAGGATTTGTTCAACTGGGACCACATAATGAAATCCACATTACAACCCTAATCAATGGGATGAGACAACATCCAGATTGGTGACCTTATCAAGGAATGAAGAGAGAAACGTACCTGGATGGCCTTGGGAGCTCCACATCCCCTTCCTTGGAGCTTTCATTGTGTAACTCTTCAGCTCATTGTTCATACTGTCCCTTAAAACATACAGGTAAGCATAAGTGGTCCTAAGATATAAAGTAATTTCTGAAAATTATGAAACACAAGGAATAGAATGTGGCTGTTCTAATATTTAGTCAAATGAAATAGAACTATGGGTGACTTGGAGTATCTGATTTGAAGAGTGGTCATGTGAGATTAAACATTTAACTATGGAGTTTGAACTAACTGTGGTAATATCCAAATTGTCTTCAACTATAAGACATCCATTTGGTGTCTTCCCCATTCACACATTTGGCACTTAGTGTAATTAGAGTAAGGAGAAGAGAAATTGGTTTTTCCTTTAATATACCATTCTAAAAGGAAATAAATTGCCAGCTACTTCCTTGAAGATAAAGTCAATAATACAAATTCTGATTGGCTGGACAGGAACCAAGAGACTAGTTACCCCAGGATGTGCCCAGCACCCATCTTTCTCAGGTGCCCCCCCCACCAAGAGGAGGCCCACAAATAAGCAGGAAGCAGTCTTGAGAATCTGCTGTACCAATTCCTTCAACCTGTTGGGTCTAATCTCCCGCCTTTTTATTATGAAAAAGAGATGGGAATGTAATGGTCTGTCCTGTCACTCTAAGAGACAAATCCTGCCCATTCCCTCCCTCTTCCACTAAGGCAATCTGATCTTCTGTTTCCAGCCTCAGTCTTCCCCTTTTCTGTCTCTCTCCTGAAGAGGCAGCTTCTGCCCTTCTCACTTCTTCCCTTCTCCTCTCTACCCCCATTCTCTCTCTCTCTCTCTCTCTCTCTCTCTCTCTCTCTCTCTCTCTCNAACAGGGAGTTACCCCCTTGTGATTATCACTGGTATTTTCAGAATTTTCAATGACTTCGATTACTGAGTTGTAGTTTCTTCCCTTAAATACTCCTTCTCCCAGATACTCGGGGTCAAACTCCTCCCCTGCTTGGGTTATGAGTCTTGGCCCCAGTGCACTGGTTCCTGTCCTATCAATAAACCTCATGTGATTGCAGCAAGGACGGTCTCTTATGAGTTACTGGGGGGGTCGTGTTATCCCGAGACTTGAGTGAGAATCTCCCCACACTGGGGGTCTTTCACCCTTTTCCCCTTTCCCCTTTTCTTCCATATCCCACTAAATAAATATGTAATCTCACTCTGTATGGCGTGCCTATACATCTCAGTCTCTCACCCATCACATGGCTCCCTACCTGCAATCTACTGCGCCTTGTGATCCTAGGGCCACTAGAAAAACAGTGTCATTTTATTTTTAGCATAACAGCATCTACATTCTGTAGCTCTTGTCTCAGTATAGCATTATGATAGTTTAAATGAGACCTCACCTCTCCACCATCATCCATGTGTTTGATTGAATGCCTAGTCTTTAGTTCGTGGAACTGTTCTGGAAGGATTAGGAAGTCTTGCCATGGTGTGGCCTTTGACACTAGAAAAATTTTGAAGTTTTAAATACCCATGTGTCCATGTTATTCTCAACTCTCCCCCTGCCCCCTTCTCAAGGATCAGGAGGTAAAATCTCATCTACTGCTTCAGCATTATGTCTGTCTGTCTGCTGCCATACTACCCAACATGATGATCATGGACTCTATTTCTCTAAAACTATGAGTCAAAATAACTGCTTCTATAACTTGCCCTGGCCATTGTGTCTTTTCACTGTAATATAAAAGTAACTAAGACAGAAGTTAGTACCATGGCTATTGCTGTGACTATCCTGAAATGCTGAGGACTTGCTGTTATTGTTTGTTTGTTTGCTTGTTTGGAGAAATATGGAAGATTTTGGGACTTTGGAGTAAGAAAGCCGTTAAACTCTGTAAATGGGGTTGAATGGGGGTATGCTAGTGAGAAGATGGAAAACTGGTGCTGAAAGCAATGTGGACTATAGAAGCCCAGCTCAAGAGGTTTCAGAAGTGTGTAATACTAGCAACTGGGCTAGAGACAACTCTTGTGATATTTTGGAATGTGACTGATTTATCCTCTGGTACTAAGAATCTGCCTGAGATAAATTGAAGAGTTTAGGACCAATTTTGTTGGTTGAGGAGGTTTCAAGACAGACTAATATTTACTGTGTTGCTTTGTTACTGGTGATCACTCATATGAAGGTCAACAATAAAAAAGACCAAGCATGGCACAAAGAAATACAAAATATACAGTTAGAAGAAATGAAAGAGTACCAGAAAATTTAATGTTGAAGCCCCGGTTTGTGCTGTAAAAGATAAGGAGAAATGGAATCCAGGGAGTGGTGCCCTCTGGGAGAGACTCCACCCTGCTAATTCTGCAATTTGTGAAAAGATGAGGCTTAAAGAATTAACTGTTTCTAAAGAACAACAACAAATCAAAGCTTATGCAAATGTAATTTAGGAGAAAGCAAAACTTGGCAACATGGCCACATGGTTCTGACTTTAGAGTCTAGTCCATGGGGGACCAGCCTCCAGCAGCACAGGATGTTGACAGGAATCCATGGAGTCAGTGAGGCTAATATTTTCTATCTAAGAGGAGTTAGGGAAAAAGGAATTCACAAACTCCCCTGATTGTTTTCTTCTTTATTCTTATTCTTCATCACTCTCTCTTTATTCTTTCTCCTCTATTTCATGTTGTTTTACAGCTTTTATACCCCTACATAGTCTTCCAGGCAGTACAAGGGTCAAGAGAGTTGCATTACATTTTTCAAGTGAATGATTATAGGTAAAAATCATGTTTTTCATCTCTGTCACATGATTAAACACTTTATGTATTATAGGTGAAAAATAAATTATCCCATAACCCACATACATTTATGCCCAAGCAACTTGTTATAGATTAACCAGGTGCACAAGCAAGGTGCTCTTTGTAGGTCTTTTACTGACAGGCTGTAATTTGCAGTTACAAAGGGCCACTCACATGATGGCTTATCTTGATAGGTAATCTTAAAGGAATCCCAAACCTAAACTTTGTATATAAAAAAAAATCAGTCAACTATAATTTAAATCTTAAGTGTATATGTTCATTCATTAATACTTTCTTTTATCAGGAGATTGAGGACATATACGGATATAAGGAATTAACCAGCACCTTTGGTCATCAACCAAACCTAGCAAAGAGAGTACATCAGCCAGTAATATTTGGGCTTCTTTGTTCTTGTTCCCTGACCTTAAAGAGCTCTGCGTTCAACTATGTGCTTTTCTAAAACTTTATGTTGTCTTCTTGGGTTTTTAACCTTAAAGTTATGTTACAAACGCATCTTAGTCTAACTTTATTATTTTCAAAGCTTTGTTTCAACTGTGAACACATCTCCCAACATTAAGGTTAAAAGAATTTAGATTAGCTGGACTATTGGGACTCAATTGTTAGTCATTAACTTGAGCTACAATCCACACAGCTCTTAAGGTAAGATTTATAGACCCTGGGCATAAAATATCCTTGTATTTGTTTTTTTTATTCACCAGAACTCTGTATAAGCTATCATTACTATCAAATTAGACAGTATAGTTTAGGAGGGGTCATCTTCCTAACAACCCACAGGTAAAAATGCCCAGAAGAACGGATTGTTTCCAAGAGGTAAACACATTATATCACAGGCAGTAGAGTTCTCCCCACATCTATGCACACTATGCTAGATACCAGAGAAAGAGAGCCACAGTAAACATGCAAAGGCATACAGCAAAAGACATTGCAAGGTCTATAGCCCATGACCTTGCCTAAATTAAATTGTCCTATCTGGTGGACTGATACCTGGAACTTCAATTGCAACTCACCGCTTCTCTGGCATGGCCCATGGCAGTTAAGGAGGAGAGCTCCTGAGACCAGGTCTGTGGAATGGAGTCCCCACACGAAGGACTGGAGAGGCTACTGTGTGATGCTGTGAAAGTCAAGTGCGGACAGTGTTGGGGACTCAAATGTATTCAAGGTGTCAGAGCTGTGGGTTACCTGCCAAGGGGAGCTGCAGACTGGAAATAGAATGAGAGAGAGAGAGAGAGAGAGAGAGAGAGAGAGAGAGAGAGAGAGA